>OY723385.1:10006552-10281552 GCA_963210295.1 Ophion ellenae | reverse complement strand
CGATTAAAGACTAGTTTATACTTATATTTGACTAAATCCATCCGCATTTTTTTTTTTCAGATGATCCACTTCGCCGCAATGTTGGTCACCGCAAACCGTGTATATAAAAATATTATTTCATTGACGGCCATTTGCCACTAAACAATGTAATATTTTTCAATAAAAAAATTACTGAAAGTTCTTCAAGATGTGTTCTTTAAGATGGTATATTGATCGATTAAAAAAGTTTTGTAGTTTTCTTTAAAAAAAATCATGAAAAAGGCCTCTTTTTTGCGCTACAAGTGGGGGTAACACCTTAACGTCACATAGAAACTCTACATGTTCTAACTGAAACAATGTTTGAAATTTTTTGGAAATCAAAGTTTACGGGAAGCTAGACTGCACGCCGATTCGCAACTCCCGCGGCGACCTTGCTGTAACACTCTGCCACAGCTCCGTCATTTTGATGATGAGTTAATTTAGAAAAAAAATGTTTTGTATACTGAGTAGGCTATACCAGTGTGAACGCAAAAAATTTCGGTGATTTTCGGGATTTTTTTGGAAGAAAATTACTCAATTAAATGTTTCGGGAGATTAAGAATATATTTGGCTATATTTGACATATATTACATCATTTTTTCACAGGAAAATATTGAGTTCCAAGCGACTTATGCGCTGCCTTCGGAGGAGCCAAAAAAAAAGTTCCTCCACTTCTGACATGATTCCGGCCGATTGAGTAGCTGAAACCGAAAGAGGAAAAAATTTTGTTAAACTGTTAGGTATTTCCTGTACAATGACGTAGGATTTTCGAAAAATATCAAAATCTAACAAAATGACGTAATTATGAAAAAAAGTCTGTTTTCTTGCCTATAAAATGGTCGTATTTTTCAATGCCAAATCGTCAATTTTCATCCAATCAAAAATATCCTACGTCATTGTGGATTTCACATTTTCACATTTCGCATATTCAAGAGTACTCAGTTCAAATTTCAAGTCAATCGGATAATTGCTCTTTGAGTTACAATGTCAGCAAATTTGAAAAATCTCATCTCGAGAAAAACGCATTTAAACATTTACCAATCGATTTTTGAAAGATAAAATGATTGGAGATACGGCCTCGAATTTTTAACAAGATATTCTTGAAAGTATAAACTGTCGAAAAAGGCAAAAAAGTCATTTTTTTAAGTGTCACACTGGTATAGCCTCTTAAATATATTATTAAAGTATACCTAAAGTTTGATAATGGTAGAATAATTATTTCCTAGTTTAAAAAATCCCTCAATATTGCTTATTTTTTTCCTGTCTAAATGTATATCTCGCCTTAATGTATGTAATTTTACGTGCGGTTAGATGGGCAGGAGGTTCACGCTACGGCTGATGTCATTTTTTTCGCCTATTTAGCACCATGATCAACAATTACAAGCAACCGATTAACGGAAACTAAACCTCCGTAAACATTTAGAAAAAAAAACCAGCCTGCGCATCGTAAACCATGTATATTCAATATTGAACGATCAAGGTTTGATAAAAGATTACGAAATTTGGCTGGCGCATGCAGAGCACTGCCAACCTCAATGTCGACTGAAAAAAGTGTATTTATTCGGTGATAAAAACAACAATATTCATGGGGAAAATGAATCGAACGATTAGATGCTAACGAATTATGTTGAAAATCATCATTAAAATTTTTAGACCAACTGGTTCACCGGTTCTCGAGACACATTGATTCCATCGACTTCGAAAACATGACTTTGAGAAAAACGCGGTTAAAGCTTTAGCAGTGTTTAACAATTGAAATTGATTTTTTTCCATCTACATTTAATCATCTATCCCAGGCCCATAAAATAAGTCCTCCATTTTAGCCGCAGCTTCCGAAACTTCGCTTTGGCGTTGCCTACGAAGCATTCTCTCCTCTTAAGGCGTTACCCCCACTTGTAGCGCGAAAAAAGGCCTTTTTCATGAATTTTTTTAAAGAAAACTACCAAACTTTTTTAATCGATCAATATACCATCTTAAAGAACACATCTTGAAGAACTTTCAGTAATTTTTTTATTGAAAAATATTACATTGTTTAGTGGCAAATGGCCGTCAATGAAATAATGTTTTTATATACACGGTTTGCGGTGACCAACATTGCGGCGAAGTGGATCATCTGAAGAAAAAAATGCGGATGGATTTAGTCAAATATAAGTATAAACTAGTCTTTAGTCGAAGGATTTTAAAAAATATTCATTTTTCACAAAATGGCGGACAGTCAAAGTTAATGGTTCGATTTTAACGAAAAAAAAACGGCCGTTTTTTGGCTACAAAACGCCCATTTTTTTCGAAAAAAAAATCGAACGATTAAAGACTACATTTTTATGTATTAAATAAGCCTGCAAATTTCCAAGAAGATCGGTTCATTAGTGTTCGAGTAATCTTGGTCACCGACTTCAGAAATGCCATTTTGAGAAAAACGCGTTTAAAGTTTCTCTTTCAACGCTCTTTCAATGCGGATTCTTCTCTTTCAACGCTCATATCTCACTCAATTTTGTTCGGATCGATTTGAAATTTTCAGGGCATATTCTCAGATACTTATACTTGAAAAAAATGCAAAAAAAAATCGATTTTTTAAAAATCGCAAGTGGTGGTAACCCCTTAAATACGTTCTTGGGCTCTTTTGTGTGATATCGCGACACGCGCTTCATCCTTTTTCTTTGCAGACGCATGGGCATAGGGTCCGACAGAGACGCCCATTGCATTTAAAATGCAGAGGAGTGATGCAGGGGAGACCTAGGAGAGTTGAAACAATTTTCACATTTCACCCCATATCTCGCAATCGAAACGAGAGATTCGGGTAGATTTGACGTTGTTTTGTAGCCTTTTTAATCGACTAATCGACTTTCGACTAGAAATGACTCCAGGGATTATGTAACCTGTAAAGAAACCATAAGTCGTTTTCTTTCAACCCTCCTCATATCGAGGTAAGTTCAAACGGCTATCGAGGTGAGTTGGAACGCCTGGGAATTGGTACAAAATATAGATATAAATTACGTCAAAACCCATTGTTATTAAAACACTTTATTAAAAATTTGAAAACTTAACCTCGACATTAATCTAAGTCTCACTTTTGTAATTAGTCTGACAAATTTCCACAAGTTCTAACTGAAACGAATATAAACTCACGCATTTCACGGAATCAAATAGTAAAATATAGCAAACCAAAAAATGAATTGAAGGAAAAACTTTATGGCAAGAAAGCAAATTAATCTCTATTCTGACAAACAATTGTGACATACATATGAAAGTTCACCACCAGTGCAGGCTTCGTGCGACTATGCTTTGCACTCCAGGCATTGCACCCATTTTTCTTTTAGCCTGCTGTTTGAATACGATTCCCTAAAATACACGCAAAAATACGCTTCCTCGGCTTCACTTTCCACGTTCTCTTTGTGCTTGATCTTTCGTCCCGTGGAGTAACCTCTTCAGCGGCGAACTCATACATTTCTCGGCTCGCCATGACCCTATCCGTTTTCCTAATATATTTATTCGGCATCTGAAATAAAACAAGTGCAAGCCTTGCAGGCCGCACCACAAAATATAAACGTATGAGAACATTGCTGCAACCGAGGTAAGTTGAAACACCTTTTTTCAACTCTCCTATATAGGTGTCAAAAATGCCATGCCACTTGATTCGAAACTCACTATTGATAAAGAGTATTGCAAAACAACAAATTCAATATGACAAATCGAATGCTAAGCTAGTAAGCTTCCAAATAATGCATTTCACATATTATCAAATATATAAACAAGGTAACTAAAGCTTAACGGAGACTTTGTCCTTGGAGTGCCATATTCCAGGTGTTTACATTTTATTTTTTTTTTAAGGAAACGAGTAAAGCTTTTTGAGTGCGGTTTTTTTCTAGCTTTTATTCATGATATACAGAACGTTAAAAAAAATTTTTTTTTGAAAAAAAAGCGAAATGGCGGCCGTTGCAGCTCCGCGAAAACAGGTCCTCAAATCGCGGGAGGTAAACGGCTGACATCACTGCCCCCTCTTTGTTGATCTGAAACACAAATACAAAGCATATTATCAATCTGTGACCCTTTGGTCATGGAATGACGGATGGATTTTTCGTTTAGTACAAATTTCGGAAAATGGCGGCAATTTAAAAAAAAACTCGAATTTCCGCGTTTTTTTTTTCACATAAAAAGATTAATAATAAATGCAAAAATGTATCTATCGAAAAAAACGATCCGTCATTCCGTGGAGACATATTTTCTGAGTATGCTCTCCAAATTTCAGGCCGATATGTTAATTACAGCGGTCACGAGAATGTCAGCCATTTTTAAAACCGTGTTTTCGAGAAAAACGCGTTTAAAGTTTTGTAATGTGTTTACACAAATGTGTTTATACTTATCGCTAATCGGCAATGCCTGGTCCATAGAGGCATCCCTCCTCTTCTTCTAGCTGCTCATGTTGAGCCGCTAACATCTCCCGCCGACTTCAAGGACAAAGTCTCCCTTAATGAAAAATACGACAAATACTTAGCGTGGCCAATTTGTTTGGCGCGGGTGTCGATGTGACGCAATTGAACTCGCAAGAGCATCGGAGCGAACTGACAAGTGGCGCGCGTAGTAGCAATGAAAGAAGACATTGTTGCCAGCTCGCTAACAATCATATCTACCGAGACATTGACACTGTTTCTACAGGCTGCGGCAGCATAACTTCCTTTTTTCAAGACTTAATAAAACCCATTGTATAAATCAGAACATTTTTATTTGTTTTTCATAATGTAGACGCATGCCTAAAGTTTTGTTTTACACAGTTTTGAAGATCAAATCAGATAGGTGACGTCCCCCATTCTCCATACACTGAGTAAACCGATTTCTGCCGTTTGTCATGACTCTTGCCAGCATAGCAGGTGTCACGTTGGCAATTTCTTCCCGGATGTTGGTCTTCAGCTCTTGTAGGGTCCTTGGACGGTTCACATAAACACGGGATTTAAAAAAACCCCATAGAAAAAATCACAAGGGGGCAAATCGGGAGAGCGGGCCGGCTACTCCAAATCGCGCCTAATTGAGATAAGGCGAGTCCGAGAATTGAAGTCACGTTCAGAAAGTTCCTGCACAATCGCCATTTTGTAAGGATGGAAATGAAGATCATCATGAAGAATTCTCCTCACAGAACTATTGGAAAGTCCAAGGGCAGACGCATGTTTGCGCGCAGAATGCCATGGTGATCGCAACATTGAAGCTCTCACTGCCTTAATGTTATCAGGTGATCTAATGGGCCGAGGAGCTCCAGTTCTTTGTCTTGTCGTACTTGCAGTTTGTCTGAACGTAGTGACCCAGGTAACAATTGATTTCCGGTCTGGGCCAACGGGGCTAAATTAAAGCGATTCCGAAAGGCACGCTGGGTTGCGATCACAGAACATCCACTCGAAAAATAGGCCTCAACGGCAACAGCACGCTCCTCACTGTTCCAACGCATGATGGCGATTGAACTGTGTCGGGATAAAACTTTAGAGTCCCCCCTTTCGAACGAGACCACTAGCGCTCCGTTACGACATCAACCGACCGAATCGCGCGCATTTTAAAAAAGGATGTTATGTTGCTGCACCCTGTACTTACCTCTGTGTCATCCCTTCTAGATCTCTCCTAACTTTGTTAAAAATGCAAGCTGCGATGTATGCTGATATTTCGACGGATCTTGATCCGCTTGGAATGTTCTTCCCGTGCAGAAATTTTCGTAGGTATCCAATTGGATTCCCATACTTGTCCCTACCACCCGATAGGGATCCAACGGATCATCGCATTGGATTCCTATACTAAAACGTCACGCTCGTACATTGGGTCCATTCGGGACTACCCATTGGCAGCCAATGTACGAATCCAATGTGAATCCTAAAGGATTCCCACATTATTTGATGTTATTATAATAAATTAAAATAAAATTTAAAAAACGATATTAAAGTAAAAATATTCCTACCTTTGAAATAAATAATACGTTTTATTAATAAGTGAAAATGTCAGGTCATTTTGAGACGCCCTATATGACCAAGAATTTACTGTATAAATTTGAATCAAATGCTAATATTTCGTCAATTGTCCCGAAACTCCTTATCTTTTTTTGCCAATGCAAATTATATTTATTGTTCTAATTAGGTTATGTATACATAGTTCGAGATGATTGCCCTAGGGTCTCTATACACTGATGGGATAGAAGTTGTTTGTTTATATTAATTAATTTCCGTTTTATTTCGTCTTCCGACTGCGGTGCTAGTTTATGTTCCGAAACTCCTTAGGCCACAGTAACGGGTATAAAATCATCTGTGAATTAAACAATTTTTTTCGTATGAAAAAGTGTTTCACTCATAAAATTAATTACACATCTATTTAGTATGAATATCAAGCTGTTAGAAAAAATATATATATTTTTTTTTCGATGTACGAAATGGCCGACTACTAATATTTTCTTTTATCATTTTTTTAGGCGCTCCGCGGCGTGACATTTAGGATCCACAATTTTTTACCTAGAACAAAAAACAAAAAATCTCGTCAATCTACATTAGAATACCTAGACAAGTACGTAGGGAATTAAAAAAAAGTCGTTTTATTCAAAAGTTGTAGGTATTTGAACTTAAGAAGTGAATTTTCAGTGAAAATTTTCGTTATAACTGCCCATAAACTGCTCATAAAATGAAAAGTTTTCGATTAATCAGAAATTCCGTACGTACTTCTCTGCGAAATGCAATTAGAAACATGACTTTTAAATTTGAAGTGAATCAAGTGAAAATTGTTGAAGTTATTTGTCATGCCAATTGGAAAAAAAGCAGTTTCGAGAAGTTTCGAGTAGCCGGGCATTTTGTACATCGAAAAAAAATATATATATATTTTCTAACAGCTTCTGATTTTCTGATATTCATACTGAACATATGTGTAATTAATTTTCTGATTAAATCACTTTATCATACAAAAAAAAATTGTTAAATTCGCACATGATTTTATAGCCATTACTGTGGCATAAGGCCTTAAAAAGGTATAAATCGCTGAAAAACGTATATCTTGAAAGTCGATTTGAATGGCTAAACTGAAAAGTCACTGGAATTAAAGTCAGTTATTTATTTTACTGCATTTTGATATAATATCACCATACAGGCGTACATGCTTACGAAGCGTGCAGGTTATGTTTCAACACGATGAGTTCTTTTCCTCGTGACTTCACATTTCTTCGATTCGAATGCCGTGAGAATTCTCAACCGGCGTCCATCGGGGAACAGGGCAAAATTCAATCGGAACCCAATAAGGGCCCACCAACAAATTTCTGCACGGGTTAGAACTACTATTCCACATCAGTTGATTGTAGCTTTTGTTCTTAGATTGATAAAAACCACCAGCACATCTTTCCAACAAATTTTTGTTACTCAAATCTCTGTAAATCGGTCTTATAGCAGTTTAAGCATCCGTTGCTGAAGGTTCAAAGTCATCTTTCAAGGATGCCGAGGCACCCGTTGGCGCAGTATGAAAAAAGGAGTAGGATTTCCTTTGTAAGGGTTCATTCAACACATATTAAAATATTAAAAGAAAATTTATTGTAATTTTCATACAAAATGGCGGCGACAGAGCCCATTTTGAAAAACGTGTTTTTTACAAATAGCTTCACGGGAGGACGGTTTTCTCGTAAAGTATAAGACCTGTAACAAAAACAAAAAAAAACATAATCTATAGATTATTAGCTATGGGACTACATAGGGATTTTTAAAAATCAAATTTTGAAAGAATGCCGCACTCTGAAAGAAATAAATCGATTCTTTGCCCAAAAAAATAAACAGTAAATTGTTTATAAAAAAAATAAGTTTACGTTTAATTGCAAAACGGCTACGTACTCCCATAAACAATGTAATTGTGAAGCTGCTATCAAAATTTCGAATCGATCCATGCAAAGGTGTTCGAGTAATCCGTCCTCCCAGTTTAAAAAAGCGGTTTTGAGAAAAACGCGTTTAAAGTTGTACGAGCACTTAAATCCTTGAAATGTTCGTTTACCTTTAATCGGGGATGCCTGCACCATAAGGGACAACACCGTCCTAGAGTGGTGTTATCCCTTAATTTATTAATCATTTTTCCAATAAGTCCTGCATTCGTCAATTAGTCCAGTAAAAGAGAGGAAAACCCAGCACTTGTTGGCGTAGAATATGAATTTTTGACTGAAGGTAACCCCAATAAAATGTTGCCCCTCAACTCGCTCCAACCCTAAGAAATAGAGGTTGGAAACTTAAAAATCACCCTATCTCGATAATTAATAGCCCGATCGAAAAAGGTTTCAAACAAAAGTTGTTGGGAATAATAAAATTCGTATAAAGTTGTTTGACGTACAACCCCCTATCTTTGAAAATAGCGGCACAGTGCCACATAGTCCGGCCCTGGCATGCTTCGAGCCTTGCGTTACACCGATCGATATTCGGCGCATAGTGGAGAGGGGGGCTGTTGCATCTGTCGAGGTCCCGATAATAGAGGGCGCAGTGTATATTTCGCCTCCGGACGGTTCAAACTTCTCTACAAAAGTGCCTTTAGATCCGAAAATATAAATCGGATTGACTTGAAATTTTGACTGCACATTTTCGAGATGCTATATTTTCGGAAAAGGCAAACATTTTTTTTTTGCAACTCGTAAGTAGTTAAATCCCCTTAAAATCCTTCGAACCCACAGAAAAAATGACTCGAATCAACGAAATTGTTTATCCACAGGCAGTCAGCTCAATATGAAGGAGAAACACCGAAATATTTTATTATTCCGGGTATTCGTTAGTTCAATGGCATAAAATAATTCGTAAAATACCTCAATACTCCATGTTTTCATTACACAGTTCATTGGTATTCCCCAATGACGGATTTAGTCGGTCCGAGTATTCTTTTTTTTCTCATTGTATATACTCTCTCGAGTCTCACCATCGCTTTGGTCGTGTCGCGTTCCCATTTTGTATCTTTTTCTCCCTCGTATTTTACAAACTCGCTTTACCCTCTTGCCTCCTCGTTTTTCTACCCCTATCTCTCTTGCTCGCGATTAATTCCTTCTACCTCGTTGCCTCTGCTCCTCCGTACTCTATACGTATGCAACGTCGTGTATATCTCTGTACGCATGTATGTGTATAGGTGGATGCATAATACGAACTATAGGCAGAGGCACGTACGCTACCCGTGAAGGAGTTCGATCGATACCTCGTTCTCTCGAGCATTGGTCATTATCGAGCTTGTGTAAACCGGCACTTTGCTTATCTCGTTAAGAATTCAAAGAGTATAAAGGAGAAAGAGGGTAAGAAACCTTCGTTTCTCGAGCTTCCGAAGAAATTCTAAATTGCATGCGTGCCCGAACACGATATACTTATATACGCATCGATACGTGAATATACTTGTCCGCTTGCACACTTGATAATACACAAGTTTCTCAAGCTCGAAAAAGAGGCAGGTATCTTGCGATATGTTATGGGTACACACACGGGAGTGTGTTATGAGGGGATATAGGGCGCTGTACGAAGTCGATTGGCTCTTGGAAATCTGGAATCTCGGTATTACAGTAATCGAGCTCGCGACTCTAATCTATATTTTACGCGTGTACACGCGTGCTTGCTCCGACGCACTGTACGCGCAATTTACTTTAAACTTGCATTTGTCGTTTACGATGCAATTGATGTTATATCACGTAACAGCGCAATACACTGAGAAAACAAATCATTGATCCAATATCATTGATGTTATTGAATGAAATTTCGTTGATTCAATTGTAAAATTGTTGGTGTAAATAGTCAGATTTGTTAGTCCAAACAAAACGCTATTGACATTAATAACATCATATAATTAGAAGTTTTTTTTTCATTCGAAAAATATATTATTGGCCGAGGACAATATATTATTGAAACTATTTGAAAAGTTATCGCGAACAAATTATATAGTTTTGAATGAATTTTCTGCGACGAACAAAAAAAGCGTTTCAATTCATAACATGAATATTGTTGATTCGACCACACAAGACAAATTGAATTTCGCTCGTTTGATTCAGATAACATTTCTATTGAGTAAATATGTTATTTAATTTTTTTCACCACATCCGATATTGATTTTCAAGTACATTATTCGTTCAAATATTAATATTTTATTTTGATTGAAAAATATTGAGCAAATGTCTGAATTGGTTGAAAAATTATGCGAAAAAAAATTTTGTTTCTTGCACATTTGGTTGAAAAAATTCAACCGAATCATAGCCGAGCGCCACAGAAATTATAGGTGTGAGGAAACCCGTAGTTCTCGGAGTAACCGCTAGAAGCCGCACGCGCGCTCGTTTCTCGTAAGCGTAGCGCGAACCGAAAATCTACTTAAGGGGTTGCCCCCACTTGCGATTTTGAAAAAATTAATTTTTTCTTATTGCATTTTTTTGAAGTATAAGTATCTGAGAACATGTCCTGAAAATTTCAAATCGATCCGAACAAAATTGACTGAGATATGAGCGTTGAAAGACCGTTGAAAGAGAAACTTTAAACGCGTTTTTCTCAAAATGGCATTTCTGAAGTCGGTGACCAAGATTACTCGAACACTAATGAACCGATCTTCTTGAAATTTTGTAGGCTTATTTAATACATAAAAATGTAGTCTTTAATCGTTCGATTTTTTTTTCGAAAAAAATGGCCGTTTTATAGCCAAAAAACGGCCGTTCTTTTTCGTTAAAATCGAACCATTAACTTTGACTGTCCGCCATTTTGTGAAAAAAGAATATTTTTTAAAAGCCTTCGATTAAAGACTAGTTTATACTTATATTTGACTAAATCCATGCACATTTTTTTTTCAGATGATCCACTTCGCCGCAATGTTGGTCACCGCAAACCGTGTATATAAAAACATTATTTCATTGACGGCCATTTGCCACTAAACAATGTAATATTTTTCAATAAAAAAATTACTGAAAGTTCTTCAAGATGTGTTCGTTAAGATGGTATATTGATCGATTAAAAAAGTTTTGTACTTTTCTTTAAAAAAATTAATGAAAAAGGCCTTTTTTTGCGCTACAAGTGGGGGTAACGCCGGAGAAACTCTAAAGAGTATCGCTTCTTGGCATGTGGCTAAGATCAGAGTGTAGTATCTGTTCTTATCAGTTGAATATCTGATATTCTTTCCATGGATATTCCATTGGATATCTGTTATTCTCTCCACTATTATCGTGGATGATCATTTTAATGCTCACTTTTTATTTAAGATTTGAAACAAATTGAAAAACTTACGTTTCATGACACATTCGTTTCGATGTAGTAAAGAAATGATTCATTCTATTGATTATATTTTTGTACGAAATAAAAAATGTTGTAGCAACCGCTTAATTATCTCATCCATACATCTACGCATTGTATATAGAATGAGTTCAATAGAATATAATTTTATTTGGAGGATAATGTAGATATTCAGAGAACAGAAAAGATTTTCAAATAAAATAATATGTTATTTGAATCAATCACATTTTCCGATATTTTATAGTATTGTAACAATCTCATATATCGGTGGCACTCCGCGATCAGACATTTATTTGAATCAACCAATATATTTTTTTGAGTCAATTGGTTTTTTTTCCAGTGTACGATTTTCAGGGCGACGAGATTCAACGTTTTTTTCTATTCATTCTTTTAGTTCCAAAGAACAGGAAAATTGCATATAAAAATCAAATGAAACGAAGTGAGCAAAAACGCCGCCAGACAAGTCAGGATATCTAGGTACTGGGGAGAGGCACCACATATCGAATACTTTTGTTTGAAATTGAAAAAAAAAAATTGTTGAGACCTTCAAATTTTAGCGTTTTATTATCTATAAGTCATATACAACATGCTAATCATTATTTTACAGATCATATTTGAATATTTTGAGTTATATTATGTTTTACAAAAAATGACAGAAATCATGGTTTTGGAAAAGATTGCCTATAATCGGATATCCGATGTAAGGACCGCAACTCCATTTTCCCTTATATCTGATACCCATGTGCGAATGTCGGTATTGCGCCAGAGTTACCAATACGGCCCAGAGTTGTGCAAGTCCTGGCGACCGACTCTCAATTGGCGGTACTGCCCCAGTATTGGAAAGCGAACGTAACAGTACCGTCCCAGTCTGGGTTACTGAGTCTTGGCTGAAGTACTGGCCGAGTAATGGTAAACTATTTTATCAGTACGGTGCCAGTCCTGGTTACCAAGTATGGTTGAGTCTTGGCTGGAAGTACTGCGCCAGCACTGGCAACTGAACGTATCAGTGCCGTGCCCGTCTTAGCTACCCAGTCTTGGGTGAAGTACTGCCCCAGTATTGGTAAACAATTTTATCAGTGCAGTGCCAGTCCTGGTAACCAAAGCTGGTTGGATGTACTGCCCTAGCACTGGCAACTGAAAATATCAGTACCGTGCCGGTCTCGATTACCGATTCTGGGGTTAAGTACTGTCCTAGTATTGGTAAACAATTTTATTAGTATAGTGTCAGGCTTGGTAACCAAGGTTGGTTGAGTCTCGGCTGGAAGTGCTGCCCCAGCATTGGCAACAGTACCATGCCAGCCTTGGTCACCGAGTCTTGGGTTAAGTACCGCCCCGGTATTGGTAAACAATTTTATTAGTTCAGTGTCAGTCTTAGTAACCAAGGTTGGTCCAGTCTCGGCTGGAAGTGCTGCCCCAGCATTGGCAACAGTACCATGCCAGTGTTGGTCACCGAGTCTTGGCTGGAAGTACTACCCCAGCAGTGGCAAGATTACCATTCCAGTCTTGGTTAACGAGTCTTCGGTTTAGTACCGCCACGGTATTGGTAAACAATTTTATTAGCTTAGTGCCAGTCTTAGTAACCAAGGTTGGTTCAGTCTCGGCTGGAAGTGCTGCCCCAGCATTGGCAACAGTACCATGCCAGCCTTGATCACCGAGTCTTGGGTTAAGTACCGCCCTGGTATTGGTAAACAATTTTATTAGTTCAGTGCCAGTCTTAGTAACCAAGGTTGGTTCAGTTTCAGCTGGAAGTACTGCCCCAGCATTGGCAACAGTACCATGCCAGTGTTGGTCACCGAGTCTTGGCTGGAAGTATTGCCCCAGCAGTGGCAACATTACCAATCCAGTCTTGGTTAACGAGTCTTCGGTTTAGTACTGCCTCGGTATTGGCAGACAATTTTATCAGTACGGTGCCAGTCCAAAAAATATGGATTGAATGAAAAATGTAAGTTTTGCTTCCTCATAGAGAAACCTTGTGACGATGAAAATACTATTTTTCAGTTTTCAATTCCAACGTCCTCAAAATGTCCCAAAACCTTGAAAAATCATATTCAGAAACAATGTCTGCATGCATGTGCGTGTGTGTGCGTATGCGCGCGCATGTACGTTCTGGTACTGTAAAATTAAAACGTCTGTAACTCGAGAACGGTTTCGGTTGAAGGGCTCCTGTTTCGCTCAGATGTTAATCTATACAATCTCTTCATTCCCTGCAAATTTTGTCGAGGGAACTAAAAAATTACAAATTTAACAGCATTTTTTAATTAAAAAAAATGTCTTACACCACGTTAATTTGCCAAAAATTTCAGAATTTTGTAATTTTTATGAATTTTGGACACTTCCGAAATATGTCAAACCGCTCTTATTTTTGCATACATTAAGATACTGTGGTGATTTTTTTTACACAAAGTATTGTAAAAGTAAAGTTGCTATAAATTTTGGAGAGCATCCCGAACCATTACAGACTCCCCTGGACTCTTCCGTATCCTTACGGATATCCATAAATTGGCTAAGTAGACGATGTCATTTTATTTCACTATTTCGCGTGTTCGTTCTGAACGTACGCCGCGACGGGCTCTCGCGCCTTCTTGCGTCGGGGCAGACATTGTTATGCCTCGACGCAATGCGTGTGTCTCAGTGGTCATTCGCTACGTCGGCGCACACAGTTGCAGATTGTTTTCTTCCCGCATGATGTCCCTCCGCGGCAAGTATACACTTCGTCTGGGTATATGCACCTATATACCCACACGCTGATCCACGCTCAGCGTCAACAAAGAATTAGGATTTCTTTCGCAGCGTTGAGCATCAGTCTTTCTCCTGCCGCCTATGTGTGAACTTGTTTCAATCCCGAAGTGTTTTTCATGTATTCCCATTCGTTTTTATACAGTCCAGTTTTTCTATTATTATAAATTAATTTTTCTCGTCCTAAAACGAATTCGAGTGCTCTAAGTGTGGTATAAAAATTCGAACGTTTTATAAGGTGAACCAGGTAAGATATACAAAGAATTTTTCTTTATACTTATTTTTCATTTTAGTTTCTATTTTTTGTCTACTGCATGTTAAGGCATAATAAATAATTCATTTATTTTCTCCGTTCCTTACTTGCTGTAGGACTGCGCTATTGCTCTCTCTCTCTCTCTCTCTCTCTCTCTCTCTCTCTCTCTCTCTCTCTCTCTCTCTCTCTCTCTCTCGCTCTCTTATTTTCTTTACTTTATTTACTTATTCTATAATTTGTTTTGAAGAATTTGTTCAATTTCATTAGGGAGTCTCGGAAGACAAGGGCAAAGAAAACACTTCGGTAAATACAATGTTATTTTCTTCGACCGAAATTATGTATGCCGAAGTAAAATTACAGAAGAGCATCTTAATTCATACTTAATACTCTGGAAGTGGCTATATTTTTCAATTCTTTTTAGATGGAGGTGATGAGATCCTTGGTGGGTTCACCGACCGACGGAAAAGGTGTTATCCGCAATGTGATCGCTGGCCTGATATCGAAGGCGGTGCAGGAAAAATAATCGGCCACGGGGAAACCAGGCGCGAACGGTATAACGAATAAATCCTCCAGTGCGACAAAACGTACAAACGCATAAATGGTAAATATTTTTCAAATTGTTACTAATATAATTTTTAGAACTGGGTGCAATCAAATAAAATATTTTGATTTCAGATATTTTTTTAGATACCATCGGGAAAGAAACCACTGCGGCGGAAATATTTTCGACAACCAGCCGATGTTTATCTGATGCCGGTGACCGGGAACACGCCGCAACTCTGGCCCAATATTGGCAGCCGGTACTAGTCACCAATACTGTGCCAACGCTTGCCAAGCGTAGGACCGGTGTTATCATTTCGGAATTGGGCCAGTATTGTTTACACGATCTGACCCAATATTGGCATTCAGTATCCGGCGAGTACTGGCGTCAGTACTGAGCCACGTTTCCAGTCTATACATGGGCATGTACCGGCAAAGTACTGATTTAGGATTTGTCTCAAGACTGGCAATGATATCTGGCCCGAAACTGGGCACTTATACTGAGCCAATATCCGTAAACAGTGTCGGGCCGATTCACGCCGCCATAAGTTGGACCGGTGTTAACAAACCAACGTTGTCTCAATACTGATTCCGACTTGGGCAAGGCTTGGGCCTTGGTGCTTGCCAGTATTAGCAGCTCTGGCATCAGTGCTGAGCCTAGACTAAGACAAGTCCCCAGTCTATACACGGGCATGTACCGGCAAAGTACTGATTTAGGGTTTGTCTCAATACTGGCGATGATATCTGGCCCAAAACTGGGCACTTATACTGAGCCAATATCCGTAAACAGTGTCGGGCCGATTCACACCGCCATAAGTTGGACCGGTGTTAACAAACCAACGCTGTCTCAATACTGATTCCGACTTGGGCAAGGCTTGGGCCTTGGTGCCTGCCAGTATTGGCAGCTCTGGCACCAGGACAGTGCCAATACCAAGCCAGTTTGCAATACGCACATGGGTACTAGGGGACTATTTTCATATAAAATAAAACAAAACGTTTATTTAATTTAACTTTATAATTATCATCAACATTGTATATTTATAAAGTAAAATACATGCTATAGTTCATAAATAATAAAATATAATATATAAAATTATAAATAGATAGAATATAATAAAAACATATAAGTTCATAATAAATAAAATATAACAAAAACGCAAGTCATTTGGACTCACCTCAATAAAACCAACACTTTTTAACACAAAAAATACTTTTTTCCGCCGACGAAAAGTAACATCAGTTCAACTCCAAAACGACAAGGACCTAAACTCCATTTTCCTTATATCTAATATTAGAGGACTATTTTTATTAAAAATACAGCAAAACGTTTACTTATTTAACTTTGGAATTATTATCAAACACTCAGTTTTTATGAGTTAATATTTACTTAGATAGGCACATTTTGACACAAACGGATATCCAATAGAAGGTGCGATTATGTATCCGATATTAAGATTTGACATGGCCGTATATGAACAATAATATTTTTGTACATATTGCTACTTTTGCGAGAATTATATTTTTATTAAGTAAAATTAATGCTATACTTCATAAAAATAGCAAAATCACAAAATTATTTGGAACTTAATGAAAACAATACTTTTTAACAGAAATTTTTTTTCCACGCCGGCGTGAAGTAGCATTAGTTTGCCGTTGTGCCGTTTTTGTTGCTGGACAACCGGAAGTTTTGCAGTGGCGACATCTTGCGACTAGTTATTAGGGGATAAAATCAAAAACAGATGTCGCTGTAGGAAAAATCGAGATTGTCCACTATCCGATATATGATGCCCTACCATTCGAGTCGATACTTTCATAAATTTTGAGCCACAACTTACACAAACCTGGTCATTGGGTCATTAGGAAAGTGACCTCGACATTTAGCGAGGAATTGATTTAGCAGTCATTTTTATTTTCCTTGATGTAAGCTACATAAAATATGAGCTTCTGACTCTGTTCATGTATATGTTGGAAATTTGATTCATGCGTATGTCAAGATTAAATTCTAGTGACATCACGTCTCCTATAAAGATGAAAAAAAAAACATTTTCTGTATAGTCTAATGCATACTCATTATCACATCACAAAAAAACCGGAGAGCTCACTGATTTGATAATTAAAGATAAGATCGGTCATGGGTAAGGTGGCGTATCAATATCTCAAACATTTAACGAGGCATCGATTTTCCAAAGTCGTTTTCATGTTCCTTGATATAAACTATATAACATACCAGCTTTTGTCTCTGCTCATGTACATGTTGGAAACTTGATATATGTGTATGCCAAGAATCAATTTGAGAATCACATTGTACCGACAATCAGGGTCGTAAAAAGCACGTATTCTATAAAGTTTCATCGAAAGCGTTTTCTATATAGTCCAATGCATACCAATTATCACAACGCAAAAAAAAAAACGAAAAACTCAGTCGTATAATAATTAAAGCTGATGAAATATCGAGTAGTTACTAAAGAGCTTCCTTATAAATGGCAAAAGACGCCAAAGATTTGTTATGAGGATTATCTCATCGTCTCGGAGTCAGCTTGACAGATCCACGTGACACTAGCTGCCGGACAATTCTGGAAGCATTTATTCCCGTCCATTGTAGGTTCAGGAAAGAAAAGCTTCAGTCCGATACACTGGGAGTGGAAGGAACACGGTAATGAACCGAATAAACAGTCAGGCACTGCATCCATGCAGGTATCGCCCGAGGGATCCAATTGGATTCCCATACCTGTTTCAATTTCCTGATAGGGATCAAATGGGTCATCACATTGGATTCCTATACGAAAACGTTACGCTCGTACGGTGGATTCTAATCGGGATTCTTCATTGGAATTCAATATACGAATCCCATTTGCCAACTTGGTCTGCAATAACTGCATTGTTTCGCCCGCAGTGTGGCAGGTTGCGCCTGCTTGTTGGAACATGTCCTCCAAGTCCATGCCGTTCAATTACTTCCATAAAAAGTTGGTTATCATGTCACGATGACGAACACCATTGACCAACCGCATTTCCAGCAGCATTAAAAAAAGTACGGCCCAATCACGCCTCCAATCCGAAATCCGCACCAAACAGTGGCTCGTGGTGGATGCATTGGAAGCTGTTGAATCATTTGTGGATTTTCGGTCCTCCAAATTCGACTGTTTTGTCTATTTACGTCGCCACTAACAAGGAACATCCCTCGAGTGACTTCAATTTTGTTGAATTTTAGATATGTTATAAAGGACCGAAAAGTAAGCGATACGTATTTTTTTTTATCGTCGGAAAAACGGTTTTAAGGGCTGAAACGCACCCTCAAAAATGGGGATGTTTTTCGTTTTTCGACGATAACGTTTCAACGGTACGAGATATTTAAAAAATTCAAATTGCAACAATGTATTTTTTTGTGCACTATACATTGGAGATGAGAACGATAACGTTATCGTCGAAAAACGAAAAACACCCCTATTTTCGACGGTTCGTTTCAACCCTTAAAACCGTTTTTCCACCTATAAAAAAAAATACGTATCGCTTACTTTTCGGTGCTTTATAACATATCCAAATTTCAACAAAATCGAAGGGTGTCACCTGAGGGATGTTCCTTGTAAGTTTTATATGCGCCTCATCGCTGAAGATGATTTTCTTCGAAAAATCACCATCGTTTTGTTGATGTTCTAATATCCAATAGGCGAATGTACGGCGCTACGCATGGTCGGCTGGCTACAGTTCTTGTGTCAATTGGATCTTGTAAGCGTGCATATGCAGATCTTTTGTCAAAATTCGCTGCACAGAGCGTCTTGAAATGTTCGATTGCTGAGCACGATGGCGAATCGAGGTGGAAGGATTTTCATCAATGCTCACACTCACTGCGGCTTTGTTTTCATTCGACCGACTGGTACGAGGATGGCCACTGCTTTTTACAATGACAAGACTCATTAAGTGCAATTATAAGACTCATTAAGTGCCTATGATAGCACCCCAGGTACTTGACATTTTTATGTAAAATGTTACGTTAAGGGAGGGCACCACTGTCAAACATTTTCGACCGTCTTTTTTTTAATTTTTTTTGAAAAAAGGAATAAAATACATGGTCGAAAGAGCTTTTAGGTTTTATAAGGTATATATTGAAGCATGCGAAAAAATCATTTGTCAAAAGTATACATAATGGCGGCGCACGCGTCACTATGCCACTACTGTTTTTCAGCCAGTACGCAGTAGAACTTTCGTAAATTTAGTCCCGGAACTAAGAGTGAAATATTTTCGTTAATTATATTATTTTTAGCAGTCAAGTACGGGGGGAATTGAAAAAATAATTGAAAGAAAAATAGAGACGAGTTTGAAAAAAGTTCGTTTTTTCGAACATAATTTTCATCTCAAAAGTGATATATTTTTGTACAATTTTCGATTAATCGAAAAAAGCGCTCGTACTTGACTGTTGAAGCAATCTAAGAAGCTACAGTTAAAATTTCATGTCGATTGGACGAAAATTGTTCGAGTTCCGCTGCCTTAATAACGATGACAATTTGGTTATAAAAAATCGTTGTTTTTCATTCAATTCCATGTATGATGCCTAAAATATTACATTTTTTATCAAAACGATTCCAAAGTAACCCTTAATCTTTGACATAAGTTGCATTTCAATGCCCTGTCAATGAAGCCCCACACTCGGGGCTACTTTGACACTTGAAATAATGTACATATGAAATTGTGAGGGGGTGGTGGAGCTTGCCTTTCTTATACATTTGATAGCCAATGGACACACTGTTCCATTGGAGCAAGAAAAGTTGGTATCTGGGATGTTAAAAAAAAGTAACCTACAAAAAACTTCCAAAACCTGTTCAAAGTCGCCCCGTTTTAGGGTACTCTACGTTCGCCACAAAAAAATCGATGTCAATCGCATAACTAAAAATCCATTATACTTATCGTTTGCCATTTACTTACTGCACCATGGCATAATATCAACACTGAAAAAAAAAAAAAATTGGTTGATCCAAATAAATGTGCTGTTGCGGAGTGCCACCGATATATGAGAGTGTTACAATATTACAAAAAATTGGAAAATGTGATTGATTTAAATAACATATTATTTTATTTGAAAAAGCTCTTCTGTTCTCTGAGTATCTACATTATCTTTCAAATAAAATTATATTCTATTGAAGTCATTCAATATACAATCCGTAGATGTATCGGATGAAATAACTAAGCGGTTGCTGCAACATTTTTCATTTCGTAAAAAAATATATTCAATAGAATTAATTATTTCTTTACTACATCGAAACGAATATGCCATGGGACGAAAGTTTTAAAATTTGTTTTAAACATTAAATAAAAAGTGAGCATTAGAATGATCATCCACGATAATAGTGGAGGGAATATCATATTTCCTATGGAATATCCATGGAGAGAATATCAGATATTCAACTGATAAGAACAGATACTACACTTTGATCTTAGCCGCAGGCCAAGAAGCGATACTCTTTAGAGTTTCTCCGGCAGCCTGGAACCAAGACTGGCTGCTTAGC
Organism: Ophion ellenae; assembly: GCA_963210295.1. Lineage (NCBI taxonomy): Eukaryota > Metazoa > Arthropoda > Insecta > Hymenoptera > Ichneumonidae > Ophion > Ophion ellenae. Next base: position 10,261,291 of record OY723385.1, on the reverse strand, counting down.
CTAAACTTAGGGTCATTTCAAGCTTTATTCAGCCAGTGAATTTTAAGGCTAAAAAATCAAGGCTGAATGCAGGCTTGTTTCAGGTTGTGATAAAATTAAATTTTCAAATAATATTTTTTCTGTACTTCTATGAAAAAAAAAATCAGCAATAAATTTGTCGGGTGCGAAGGCAGGAAAAACGAAAGCGAAGGAGGCAGCTCAGAACATTTAAACATATTCTCTTATCGATATTTATGAGGTACACAAAAAAGTTTTTTTCTCCTCACTCTCTGGGTTTGACGTCACTGACTGGGTGGGGTTTGCGTACACTCTGTGTATTACGTGTCCCATAAACAATAAATAAAATAAAGTATTGTGTTTAAAATATTTTATATATATTTTATAACAAATAATATCATGAATAATAAATATATATAATAAAAAAAAGGAATTCTTTACAAATTTATTAAATTTACCCCAATGTAGAATATGGAAAACTAAAAACAGGCCTCATATAGCCTCGAGAAGAGTTTGGGATAAGCTTGGTCATATATGCTCGTGAAGGCTTCATTAAGGCTCGTTTTGAACCTTGTTGTTTCGTCGTTTCAGGCTTAGTACAGGCTTTTCTACCAGCCTTTGGTCAAGCCTGTGTGCAACAGCCTGAAACCGCGTTATCATTCAGGGGTTCAGCTAGGCCTGAAATCAGGCTGGTGCTCAGCCTGAATTAGAAAATGTGAGCCTTGTTTCAGAGCTTGGCGAGCCCTTTTTTCATCGTCAATTCCTACCTGGGATATCTTTTGATTGAAAGAAAAACTTTTAATTTTGTTATGTTATTAAAGTCAATAGCGTTTTGTTTGGACTAATAAATCCCATTATTTCCAGCAACAATTTCACAATTGAGTCAACGAAATTTCATTCAATAACACCAATGATATTGGGTCAATGATTTTTGTTCTTAGTGAGCACACACGTAAATGCTCACGAAGCGTGCAGGATATGTTTGAACACGCCGAGATTTTCTCGTGACGTTTCACATACTTTCGATTTGAACGTGGTAAGAGTATTCAAATGGCGTTCATCGGGGGACATTGCAGGACCCAATTGGATCCAATGAAGACTCCCTATGTGCAGTGTTCCTAACAAGTCCCTATAGAGTTGTCGGTGCATCTTGGGCCTCCCCAACAAATCCGTGCACGGGATCACGAAAGGATATTTTTATTTAGGACATCCAACAAACTGGGTTAAGAATTTTTTTAATTCTCAAACGATGTCAATTGGAAAATAGCGCGGTATCCACTTGGATTCCGACGTAGGCTCCCTACGTGCGGCGTGCCTATCAAATCCCTATAGGGGTGTGGTAGAATCTACACTGACAAAAATTCCATTGATATTAACTAACCGCGTCGATTTGATGTTTTTTTTTTAATTTGAATTAAATAGGTTTTTCATGGATTTTTTTTTCCTATTGCATTCCATTATTGGAAGGCAATAGGAAAGGTAGGTAGGTTCTAGGCTCGATTCCATATTGGTGAAATATTTTATTCGAAAAAAATAATTGTCGAAGGCCAGGGAATGACGAGTTACGATGCAAAATCATTGTGGTAAAACTCTCAATTAACTGTTTCATTTCATTTTGGATTTATGAAATATTTTATGCATACAGTACACTTACATTTACAGTGTACATTGTAAGCGAATAAAGATTTATTTGAGTCGAATCTTTATTTATGGAATTTGAATAAATTCAATATTTGAAAGAAAATTAAAAAATATCTTTGAAATAAATGAGATCGTAGTAGGCCGTGAGACAAGGAAAGAACCTATTTGATTTAAATAGATCCTATTAAAATTATTACTTTTTTTGCAGTGTAGGGACTCTCCAACAAATTTTTACACGGATACAATTTTATAAAATTCGTCGGTTATCGTTCTGAAGCTTTACCACCCCAGTTACAATAGTCTCCCCTGAATGTGGCCCATACATTCGTTAACGAATTCGAAACGTAAAAATATGTTAAGTAAATAATTGACGAGTAAAATACTAGTTTGACATTATGTTGGAAGTATCTCAGTAGGCGCACACACTTGTCAAAACAGCCGATTCTTTCATTCTAATTATCCATCACGAAGCTTTATTTTATTCCCCTTTAATCCATTGCGCTCCGTATGCAAATCTGGCTCGTGGGGTCTCTAAAGCACACTCGTTTGTTCGCGGCTCTTGTATGAGAAGCTTTTTTGCACTTTCATTCTAATTACCCGCATGAGATTGCTGCAACAACAAAAAATGGTAAAATAATAAGCGGTGAATAAAAGAGAGAATAAAAAAATAAATTGTGGAGCCTAGAGTGCTGAATCTTCCATCGCGAGTACCCTGTGAATACATATGCGCATTATATGCAATACATATGTGTGTATATATATATAGTTGCAATTCCGCGTGAGGGAGTAGTAGCTCCGGAGTACCGAGTCATCGGGCAAAGCGAGCGGATAATTGGAAGATGATACACCACGTCGCTCCGCGGGCGCGCCAGGCCGCGGTAATTGCTTGTGTAATTCTTAATTTCACGTCACGCCGGGAAACCTCCTCGAGCATATACGAGGAGCCCGCTCGCTCGCGAACATACTCGTGCGAAAATTTCACTGATACATATCTAGTGCCGAATATAGGCAAATATATCTAGGCGATGCGTATATACATTGATGTCAAATGAAGTGACGATTGATGTGCAACTGCGGTACTCTCCTGGGTCAAGCAGCGTTGACCGGGATGAATAATCTGATGGGTGACCGTTTAGCCGCGCATGGGCTTGCGCCACCCACGGGTGGGTGAACATTTTACCAGCTTTCGCCGATGGTGAACACACCATCACACCTGTCACTCACAAAGAACGTCACTCAAGGGCAGATATACACCTAGACGGTCGAGGTCGAGGATTTAGAAGCTATGAACATTCCGTCGACCGTAGAAGACCTACACCATGGGCCTGGTATCGATGATTCCATGTAAGTTGACAAATTTCATGATCTATTCATTCCCAAATTTTCAAACGCGTTTTTCTCCAAACCACGCTTTTCAAATCGGTACCCAAAATTTCTCGAAAACCAATGAACCGATTGCCTTGAGGTTTTTTGTGGTTATTCTATACACCATCATCTAGTACTTGTCATAGAATTTTTTTTCCGTTACTTAGTTTTTGTTTTATAGGCAAAATAATTACTAATTCATGGCCCAAAAATCACTATTTATGTTTAAACGTCACTATTTATGTTTAAAATCAAAATTTATGTTTAAATTAATTTAGTACGTTTTGTCATAAATCGATATTTTCAAAATCGGCTATGACACGTACTAGATTATAGTATCTAATTTAATAATCTTTTTGGTTTTTTTTTCAGATGATTTTTGAAGAAACGCCAGTGGGTACCGTATACGCCGATTTTTTTACGACGCTCCAAGGATCATACAATATCCTTGTATATTTTTGATATTTTTAAATAAAGAAAATTAAACATATTTTTGAATGTATATACTTTTAGATAATTAAAACCCCAATCCGAAATTTCAAATAGTTTTCCTTGAAAAAATTCACAAAAATTACCTTTTTCCGGCTCCTAGGTGTATGTCTCCCCTTAAGACGGAATGACACCTCATCGCGGTCGGTATGGTAGAACAATTATAGATACCCAAAAATCTCTGAAACGGCTCTTCAGATCCCGTCGACACTTTGCCGAACGACGTCAAATAGATAGACAAACAGCTGCCTGCCCCTTAAATTTTCTCAATTCGGAAAATTTAAGGAGCAGACAGCTCTTCGTCTATCTATTTGACGTCGTTTGGCAAAGTTTCGACGGTATCCGACGAGCCGTTTCAGAGATTTTTGGGTATCTATAATTGTTTTACCATACCGACCGCGGTGAGGTGTCATTCCGTCTTAATAATCACTTTCGTGTCCGTCTTCGATTTTGGTGGGACTCATATATGGGGCCGTCCATTAATCACGTGAGGCTCAAGTAGGGGGGGGGGTTGGTTTACATCACGATCGCTCACGCTGACGGCGGGGGGGGGGGGTTGTTGTGACATATCACGTGTATTTTTTTGTATAACTGCGTGAACCGGAGAGCATCCGCTGTGAGCTGTTGAACAGGCAAGTTCTGTCCAGTGGGCTGGCACCTTTTAGAGTTTTTGCTACGCAAAATGACCGCATTTTTAGTGTCGTACTCTGCCACTCGCAGCGCTAGTTATACTCATACAACCTGATGTGTGGGAGTTTAGTGCGCAGGCGTCATTTATATATACGGTATTTATGTACGCCGTGCGGACCTCGCGCCTGCGCAATAAGAATATTGTAAGATAACTGCTAGCGCCATGGGGAGAGGTAGAACTAAAAAAGCAGTTAAAAAGCGCATCATTTGTATATACAGTAGGGGATAGAAGGTGTCAACCCCTTAGTTGTGCCTAAAAAGTAACCTAAACAACAGTTTTTTGTTCTAGTTAGTTTTGTCTGGCCACCCACTCAAAATGAAGTGCCTACATCTGATCCACAAGAGGCTTGTCCACTTGTTACTGTAGAAAACACTCAAATGAACTTATATTCCTAGGACAATGCCATTTAAATATACTGACAATATATATTATTTCTTTTTTCACAATCAAATACTGTACTCCCTATCGATTGTGTCTGACATTTCTCAACAAAAAAAATACACGTGATGTGGGGGGGTCTGGAAACCTCACCACATATCACCACGGGGGAGAGGGGCTCAAAAAGTGGACTAAAAACCTCACGTGATTAATGTACGACCCCCATGTGATAGAGTATTAAAAATTATTAAACAGGTATTTTTTTATCGCCGGAAAAACGGTTTGAGGGAGGGGTACGACCACTTAGAGAAAGGCGTGTCACCCCTTAATTTAATTTTTAGTCAATACTTTTATAGTGGATTTTTCATCGCATTATATCAGAAGAATTTTGGTTTTTGTTTCGTTTAGATCGGTGGACTGCTTGTGGGTGAAGCTGCCGATTCACCCCTTGACACGTCTTTCTTTGCCGGATGGTTTTCCTCCTTAAAACCGTTTTTCGCCGATAAAAAATTCAATTTGGAGGGTGCATTCAGTATATGACAAAAGATTTACTGTATAAATTCAAATCAAATGGTAACATTTCGTCAATTGTCCCGAAACTCCTTAACAAGGCGACGTTGCGAGGTCGATCTCTCCAATTTCGATGGAATTTGGCATACTTTTAGAGCGAGTAAAAATAGGCGACACGTATTTTTTTATATCTGCGGAACCCGATTTTTAAGGGGTGAAACGCACCCCCGAAAATAAGGGTGTTTTTCGATTCAGAACGATAACAGAACGATAACGTTTCGTTTCGATAACGTTATGGTGCCTCATCTCCAATGTATAGTACACGAAAAAATAAACATCATTGCAATTTGAAATTTCTTCATATCTAGTACCGTTAAAACGTTTTCGACGAAAAACGAAAACACCCCAATTTTCAAGGGCGCGTTTCAACCCTTAAAAATCGGGCTCCGCAGATATAAAAAATACGTGTCGCCTATTTTCACCCACTCTACAAGCATGCCAAATTTCGTCGAAATCGGAGAGAGCGACCTCGCAACCTTTCCTTGTAAGTGATGTTCCTTGTCGATGACAACATCACCGCCCTTATTGGCACGGATTTGCCACAGATTTCCACAAAGCAGTGAAGTAGTGCGGTTATGGAGAATACGCGTATGTTCGATGAAGTAATTGATAACTGCGGTTATGGGAAACACACCTGGGGAGGTCCGTCAGGAGCTGGCAAAAGTGATGTCACAAACGTGGGGTCAAAGAGGAAGGGATAGGATTGTAAGAGCCCAAAAAGGGATACGAATGAACGTGGGGGCAGGGGGGGGGCTGTTTATGTGTAACAAAATGTATATTTCATGTCACTATGATCGAAATCGACATCGCAATTCATTATTATGTCATGTTGCACGCAATCGCACATTGCAGTCGTTCCTGATGAACGATGTTCACTTGCGATGTAAAATTGAGATGCAAAAGCAACGACTATGCTATCCCATGGCGTACGCGCGAGTTTTTAAGCACGGCAACTAATCAATCGCTGGAAATCTGTTTCGTATAATTATGTTATATATATATATATATATATATATATATATATATATATATATATATATATATATATATATATATATCATCACACACTCTGCCAAGCATATATATATATATATATATGCTTGGCAGAGTGTGTGATGCTCGCTCTCAGCTAATGCATGAGCATCTCGTTCGTCCAATAAATTCATTGTGCTGATTATGTGTGGTATTAGCAAGTGGATTATTTCCTGCAGTTTTATTAAAGTATTGCTATTGGATACATTTATTAAACGATCATCATTAAAACTACTGGCGTCTACTACTAACATTATTATCATGTTCATTGTTGTTTTTTTTAAATTGTGATTGTTATCGATGCTGCAGTATTTGTGCACTATCGTTCTTTGTTTTGGGATTGTTTTGGCCATTTAGGATTACTTGATATGGATAAACCATTACCCATCATAGTATTATTATGTTTGTTGTCATTGTAGCTATTGTGATTGTTATTGAGGGAGACTACCCGTATGAAGCCCGGGAAAAGGTGAATTTCACCCATTTCGTTAACGATGCCCAGTTGATTGAATGAATATTCCGGTTCGTGCAATTTATTCTACATGTCTTGGAGTGGCTTTAAAAAAATGTCCACATGATTTTGTAACAAAATCGCGGTGCTGAATCTAGATGAAAGCGATTCACCTTTGTCTCATGGTGTCCGGGGGCCGACAACATTCGATCGCCAATTCTTCATCGATTGACTTGATATTTTTTCCGAACCTCATAAACAACAGTTTACATCGAAATACATGGGGCATCTTTAAGGGGTCACTCGGGTTTGAAAATTTCAAAAAATCTAGAGAAAATATGCTTTTTTGGCTTCGAAACTCACGTAACCCCTTGATAAGCTCAACACTTTTTTCGAAAAAAGATTGACGCCGATTTTTACCAAAAACAATTTTTTTTAAATCTCATTTTACCAAAATCGATATTTTACATTTCTCGACCTACTTTAAGGGCAAATCTTATCAAAAACTGAAATTATTTTGAAGTCTTGTTTCAGGTGTAAAATTGGAGACCTCTTGCTGGCGGCACGACAGTATCAGATAAAGATGACTCGCCTTGTCCAGCTTCAGCACCCAAATGAAAAGTTGCACGAGCAAACCTGAATTTGCTGCAGCCCTTCCTGATGAGCAATAAAAATCTCTTTCGTTATACTGAGCAGACAGTGCGGAGTCTGTGGGAAAATCATATTCGAAACGTGTCAGGATTTCGTCGTCAAAGAGTTGACCCGATGAGAGGGACAGAGACGTTATGGGCTTAGAGATCGGTCGGCACACCGCACCGAGAGATATCTGGCAATGATAATTATTATTCGAGATGAGAACGACTGAGAGGAAAAATAAAAATCAAGCCCGGTAGTATACGCGATTCAAGTGGTTGGTTCTCTTAATGCCACGCTGATTGTCTCGGATCCCAAGATGACGTTTCCGCGCGTTCACTCGCAAATAATGACTCGCCTGAGCCCTCATCCCTCTCTTACTAACAGAATGCTCTTGCGATTCCTCATTCATTGTCGCCTCTCTCTCTCTCTCTCTCTCTCTCTCTCTCTCTCCCCCTGCAGCCTCTTCGTCACTTCATCCTTTGCCTGGACCATCACGCTACGCTCGCAATTCGTGAAATTTCAGACAATACGAGCGACCAGGAAAAGACTGAAGCTCTGCTTAAAAGCGAACGAACTCTCTTCAGCGATATCCCTCTAATGGCATTTTCTAATCTTGAATATCATCAGCAGAGTCCATCCTCCCCTGCTTCGCTAGCTGCCCATTTATTCACCTGAACGTGTTTTGTTAATTAATTCATGTATCGTGTATGTCTTTTTGACATAGCAAAAATACTCAATGCCCAATCTGACGAACCACTGATGTAAGTCTGACACTTTCTCTAAACTAATTCCACGTAATGTTAACTTGAGACCGGAGCCTGAATTAGAATGTCTGAGAAATCGTTTTTTTTTGTTTTGTTTAAAGGGCCACTCCGAAGGCTGAAAGAATAGGCTTTTTGGGGATTTTTTTTTCAGGAAAAGTACAAAATAAATCGAGATTACAAAAAAGGGTGTTTATCATACATATCAGTGACGGTATACAATCATTTTTTTTAAGCGATTCATTTCAAAATGGCGGCTGTGCAGCGTTTATCTCAAAACTGCATTTTCTAAGTTGGCCGGAAACATAACTCACAATTTTCAACCGATTCACTTGAAATGTTGAATATATCTTGAAAAATACATTGTCTAGGGAAGTACGTAGGATTTTTTTTATATTGCATAGTTGATTTGTTATTAACAATTATCTGACGATTTTTCTGGCAAATTTTTCACTTTCCAAAAATTTGCCTAAAAGTCAATTGTATCTCAGACAATTTTCAACCGATTCACTTGAAATGTTGAATATATCTTGAAAAATACATTGTCTATGGAAGTACGTAGGATTTTTTTTATATTGCATAGTTCATTTGTTATCTGACGATTTTTTAGGCACATTTTTCACTTTCCGAAAATTTGCCTAAAAAATCGTTAATAACAAATGAACTATGCAATATTAAAAAAATCCCTACGTACTTCCATAGACAAGATATATATATTTTTCAAGATATATTCAACATTTCAAGCAAATCCCCGTGATAAACGACGCAACCGACCCAACCTCGAGCCAGCGTTACGCCAATCACATTCTACCATTGGCCGACGAATGGCAGCACCACCGGCTTAGTGTTGCGCCACGGTAGGAGCGATCTCTTCGGCTTAACGCTGGCATGCACAGTTGGCCAATAGTAGGCTTACGGGAAATCCGAACAGTATTGGCCGGGTATTGGCCGGGTATTGGCCAATAGTAGGCTTACGTGAAATCCTAACAGTATTGGCCGGGTATTGGCTGGGTATTGGCCAATAGTAGGCTTACGGGAAATCCTAACAGCATTGGCCGGGTATTGGCCCAACATTGGGCCCGTGAAAAACGACGCAACCGACCCAACCTCGAGCCAGCGTAATGGAAATCACATTCTACCATTGGCCGACGAACGGCAGCACCACCGGCTTAGTGTTGCGCCACGGTAGGAGTGATCTCTTCGGCCCAACGCTGGCATGCACAGTTGGCCAATAGTAGGCTTACCGGAAATCCTAACAGTTGGCCGGGTATTAGCCCAGCATTGGGCTAAAGAGATCACGATCATTGGTTGACGGTTGGCGTGATCACCGGCCCATAGTAGGGCTAAGGTCGGCTTCATATTGTTGGCGCAATATTCGGGCTAGTGTTGGCCTAGTGTAGGGCTGTCAAAACAACCCAATGCTTAGCCAACAATACGATCAGATTCACAAGTTTCTGTGCTCGATGATTGCTCATCGAAAGAATTATTAGATTCACTAACATCGTTATGCACAATCACTTGTTCGTGGAATGTTTCCAAATTTGTTTCACTATCTACTTGTCTTTTTGTTTCGTTGCCTCTGACCCTAATCTACCGTAAAGAGTCTTCTAATTTTTGTCGTCGTTTGTCGATGTTTGCGATCTCTTGTTAATAGCCGTTAACCGTTAGAGGAGTAGGTATTGGAGTTTTTATGCTCTCCTAAGCTTAATATTGCGAATTCTTTCAGTTTTATTTGCACCAAAATGTTTGACAGAGATTGTAGTAACAAAATACAATTAAAAAATGAAAAAAACGAGATTTTTCGATGATTTGCCCCCCCCCCCCCCTTAAAACCTATCAGTTTTTTTCAAAATGATTGAACCCTTTTTGCACATTGATCAAAGTTGGCGTGGAAACTTTAAAATATTTGTGCACTTTGGTGCATCTGGATCCCTCAAGTAGAATTTCAGAAGATGCGGTTTTTTTTAAATAGGAGTACCGGGCAATAACCTTAAGCATCTTTAAAGAAAATTTTCAATAAATACTGAATGGAAAACATTTATCCGCATTGATCGTCATTCGATGAACTTTGATCATTATTTGATTCAATTTTTTTCTTTTTTTTTCTTTTGGTGTGATTATGAGTACGTATCCCACAGCCATGTACACGAGTATAGCCTTATAGAAAATGTACGATAAAACGCACTATAAAACGAAATTGAACACGTGCTTTTCAATTATTAAAAGCACGTTGTCTATATAGTACAGTCGTGCTGTATATTGGAATCGGAAAAAATAAGAAGAAGGCTAGTTCTTTGACAGGTGATTTTGTAGGTGCCACGGATGCTAAAACCAAGTTTGCCTAAAAATCGGAGTATAGGGTTCTTTTTTGGGGGATAAAAGGAGATGCGGGTGGATTAATGCCAAACTATAACTGCTACGAGGTCGGCGCCGTGAGACAAAATGTTCAGAAAAATCCGGCCTTTAGTTTTGTCCACAGCGCCGAAGTCGTGGAAGTTCATTTTGGGGGTGAAAAAGTGGGGTGAAATTTTGAAAAATCAGTTTTAATTCAATAACTCTTTAGAAAAAAATCGTACACTTGTTGTTCAAATGGGAACGTTGTAGCCCTTGAAAAGACGCGTCAATCGAGTATTTGATCATCACTCTCCGATAATATCTTCACCCCCAAAAAAATTGTTAAAAAAAAAACAAAACAAAAATTGTTTATTGAATAACTCAAAAACAATCGGTTTTGCGGGTATGGTTCAAATGTACGAAATGCAGAGGACAATTTTCTCCATATTTTCGTTGCTATGGACCACTTTTGCATTTTTATTTTCCAACCCCTATCGGGGGTTGAACATTTAAAATGAAATTCTGGGAAAACTATTGACCGCACGAATTCCCCGCCGTGGAAGAATTTGTAGCTTGAACCCTCAGCTACATTTTTGTCCACAGCGCCAAACTCGTATCTCTTTAGTTTCGGTCAATAGTTTTCCCAAAATTTTATTTTGAATTTTCAACCCCTTTTTCAAAAGTGCTCCATAGCAACGAAAATATGGAGAAAATTATCCTCTACATTTCGTACATTTGAACCATACCCGCAAAACCGATTGTTTTTGAGTTATTCAATAAACAATTTTTGTTTTGTTTTTTTAACATTTTTTTGGGGGTTGAAGATATTATCGGAGAGTGATGATCAAATACTCGATTGACGCGTCTTTTCAAGGGCTACAACGTTCCCATTTGAACAAAAAGAGTACGATTTTTTTCTAGAGAGTTATTGAATTTAAACTGATTTTTCAAAATTTCACCGCACTTTTTCACCCCCAAAATGAACTTCCACGACTTCGGCGCTGCGGACAAAACTAAAGGCCGGATTTTTCTGAACATTTTGTCTCACGGCGTCGACCTCGTACGGGTTATAGTTTGGCATTAATCCATCCCCATCTCCTTGCATCCCCTAAAAAAGAACCCTACACCCCGATTTTTAGGCAAACTTGGGTTTAGCACCCGCGGCACCTACAAAATCACCTGTCAAAAAACTAGCCTTCTCTTAATTTTCTCCGATTCCGGGGTTTTTCAGCGACAGCACGACTGTACTAATAGGGCTTAATACGTACTCATAATCACACCAAAAGAAAAAAAATTGAATCAAATAATGATCAAAGATTTAAACTATTCTATCAAAGTTCTATACTAAGACCATTAAGTCTTAGTATATAACCCTCAATAAGATACGACTCTAAAGTCCACCCCCCCCCCTCCCCCAACACACGTACCAAATTTCTGACATACATACGCCGTAAAGACGCGAGCAAGGCTCCTGTTCAATGTGACTGTACTGTAAATTTTAAGGTATTCCTTTCACGAACCCGAATATTCAGCAATTAACTGATTTTCTTCTACAACGAAGTAAATATACATCCCGGTTTAGTGGTAAACTTTCAAACCAAGTTACCGAATTTTTAACAAAAATTGCCACTCTGAAAATCGTCTAATTTGTTCGGCATTTTGTGGAGATTGCATGGTGGCAATACTGGCATATTGCTATCTAATAATTTATACACTGCGTGACTGAAGATGCCCAACATAATACTGCTCTACGCGTGTAATTTTTTTTAAAGAATCCGTAACGACGATAAAATCTGGAGGTCACCGAATACTCGAGGCCGTCGTCTGGTGTGATGCGCCGAAAAAATCAATTTTTTTAAATTGCTTTTTCTGAACGTACAATTTTTTCCAAATGTTTTCGTTTTTGAGCCAATGAAAAAATCCAAAAATTACCCGAGTCGTGGACTTTATAGGGGGTCGAATACGGGGTGCCCGAAAATCGCAATCCTTGAATATTAATGAGCTCTTTGAGCAAGAAGAAGGTGAGATTTACGTATCCGCCTTCGACTTTGTTAAACATTGAAAACTATTAGACACGTATTTTTTTCATCGGCGAAAAAAAAAATTTCAAAGGGGTAAACGACCACTCAAAGAAAAGCCCCCTTAATTTAATTTTTAAAAATTATTCTATAGTGGATTTTTCATTCCTTCACATCAGAAGAATTTTGTTTTTTGTTTCATTCAGATCGGTGGACTGCTTGTGGGTGAAACTGCAAAACCACCCCTCGACACACCTTTCTTTTAAGGGTTGTTTCTCCCCTTAAAGCTGTTTTTACGCAGATAAAAAAATACGTATCTGATAGTTTTCAATGCTTCATCACATGTATGAGTTACCACAAAATCGACGGCGGACACTTAAGTGATGTTCCTTGTGAGTTTGTTTGGGTTAAACCCAAAACTATATTTTTCAATTTTTTGGGCAATATATTTCGAAAACCAATCGACCGATTTACTTCAAATTTAAACCACATGTAGTGTATACTGGTATCTATTACGTATACTAGAATCAACTCGATAAAAATATATGAACTATTTTTAACGTGCATCATAATTCAAAATTATTGCATGAAAAATGATTATGTTCGATGACATTGTCTCCATTCCTTAAAAAAAAATTATCTCTTATTCCAGTAAGCGTGATAACGTTTTTCTGATTTTTTATTTCAGGCCACCGGAAGCCGAGATATCATGCCTATAAAACGGCGGCTTCCATTTTTTCTAGCCATATAATGCATGTGTAACTTTGTTAATAATTAACTTTTTTTTCAATCTGTAAAAACGTATGTGTTTTTCATTCTTTGTTGAATAAACCACACAAAGCCGAAATGTCCTATATCTGATGGTTTTCGAGAAAGAAATTCAAATAATGACTGCGTTTCTCTGTCTTCACACTCGACGGCGGCCTTGAAGAAACTATTCATGATTAAACTTAAAAAAATCTGGCTGGCAGAAAAATTTTCGTAAACCGCGACTTTTCAGAGAAAATGCACGAATTTCTCAATCTATCAAATTTGCGCGAAAGTTTTAATTGCAGTTTATCGTTGGGTATAATAATTGATGGTGACTTATTTTTTATTGCTTATGCCTGCACAAAATACGGTCCTCCACGAAAGCGACGGAACGACATTTCGTCATTTGTCCTGAAACCCCTTGAGGGTTGCCATTTTATTCAAATTTCTTCGAATTCTTGTTCAAATTTCTTCAAATTTCAAATTTCTTCAAATTTCAAATTTCTTCAAATTTCAAATTTCTTCAAATTTCTTCAAATTTCAAATTTCTTCAAATTTCAAATTTCTTCAAATTTCAAATTTATTCAAATTTCTTCAAATTTCTTCAAATTTCTTCGAATTTTATTCAAATTTCTTCGAATATTCGAAATGTTGCCATTTTATTCAAATTTCTGCAGTAAGTCCTTTGTCATATACTGGACACATCCTCCAACTTTCAAAGCGATCGTCTACACCGTTTCTATAAAATTTACAATTAAAAAATGTTTTGGAAAACTGTCAAATCACTCAGTACATCATGAAAATTTCGTCATCAGTGCCATAATGTACTGAGTAATTTGACAGTTTTTCATAATATTCCAAACATTTCTTCACACTATTTCGTGCGTACAACTGCCATTCAGCGATGAGCGTAGGCATCTATGTTAAAAAGTGCGCTATGTTAAGGGGTCTTCTCACTTTAGACGCTAAAAAAGGCTATTTTCGTGATTTTTTTGACAGGTTTATATTATAGATATTGATATAAAAGTTGTTACGCTTTATGAACATACTTTCGAAATACATTTTACAAAAAATATTTATTTAATTCTCCATTTATAGACGAAAATGGTAGTTAAAAAATGTCCTAAAAGAAATTGTAGGTCTGCGCTGTTGATAAAATCTCGGACATGGATCTTCCGAAATAAAAAAGTCAAGCGATTTTAGGCTGTTCAGACAAGTATGTTAATGGCTATAGCGCATATCATACGATTTTTTATATAAGCAAAAATAACAAAATGGCGGACATTTTTCGAAAAAAAAACAAAAAACGTGTTTTTTCACCGTTTTTGGCAAAAAAATAGTAAATATCAAAACTGAGAAAAATCCTTGATATGCGCTATAGCTATAGTCATAAAGAATATGTGGTTAAAATTTCATAAGGATCGCTTCAGTAGTTTCGAAGATTATATCAACAAGCCGTCGAAAAACGCGTTTAAAGTTTGCTTGGGTTACACAATTATAGAATGTTTTAAAATGTATTTCGAAAGTGTATGTATTAAGTGTAAGAACTTTTATATCAATATCTATATTATAAACCTATCAAAAAAAAATTATGTACATCGCCTCTTTTGAGCGTCTAAAGTGAGACGACCCCTTAAAAAGTGTTTTTTTTGGATTGTAATTTTGATAGAAATGGTGTAGAAGATCGACTTAAAATTTGGCGGGTGCATATGACAAAGAATTGAGTGTATGAATTTAAATCGAATGGTAACATTTCGTCAATTGTCCCTAAATTCTTTAAGGGGCCATTCCACTTTGGAGCCACGAAAAGAGGCTATTTTCGCGATTTTTTTTGAGGATTTTATAAAAGATATGAATATAAAAGTTGTTGGGCTTGATAAAAAAAAGTCTTGAAATACTTCAAAAAAAAATAATTTCATTGTTATTCATTTTTAAGTACAAAAACTTTAGTTTAACGTGACGCCTCAAAAATAGGTGGGCTAGGTAGCTTCATCACAACTCGGCAACGGCTTGTCAGAAACAAAAAAAATCAAGCCCATTAGATTCAGTATGACACCAGCTACAAAATGACCCTCGGATATAAAGTTTTATCTAAAAATAAAACATGACATATAAAAAACGAAAAAAGTAAAAAAAACGCGTTTTTCGCAGTTTTTCGCAAAAAAAAAAATTTATTAGTTTTAGAGATACGATGGAGCTAGATTTTGAAAACGTTGTTTCGAGAAAAACGCGTTTTAAGTTTATACTATGAAAAACTCGTACCTAAACTCAATCGGCAATTCCTGCACCGTACAAAATCCCTTCCGATTGCTCATCATCGTCGATTTCTTCAAGTCTTGCTAGCTTTCGATTTTTTGAAATTTTCAAAGTGGACTGGTCCCTTAAGGCGTTACCCCCACTTGTAGCGCAAAAAAGGCCTCTTTCATGATTTTTTTAACAGAAAACTACAAAACTTTTTTAATCGATCAATATACCATCTTAAAGAACACATCTTGAAGAACTTTCAGTAATTTTTTTATTGAAAAATATTACATTGTTTAGTGGAAAATGGCCGTCAATGAAATAATGTTTTTATATACACGGTTTGCGGTGACCAAGATTGCGGCGAAGTGGATCATCGGAAAAAAAATGCGGATGGATTTAGTCAAATATAAGTATAAACTAGTCTTTAATCGAAGGATTTTAAAAAATATTCATTTTTCACAAAATGGCGGACAGTCAAAGTTAATGGTTCGATTTTAACGAAAAAAAACGGCCGTTCTTTGGCTATAAAACGGCCATTTTTTTCGAAAAAAAAAAATCGAACGATTAAAGCCTACATTTTTATGTATTAAATAAGCCTGCAAAATTTCAAGAAGATCGATTCATTAGTGTTCGAGTAATCTTGGTCACCGACTTCAGAAATGCCATTTTGAGAAAAACGCGTTTAAAGTTTCTCTTTCAATCCTCTTTCGACGCGGATTCTTCTCTTTCAACGCTCATATCTCGGTCAATTTTGTTCGGATCGACTTGAAATTTTCAGGACATCTTCTCAGATACTCATACTTCAAAAAAATGCAATAAAAAAAATCGATTTTTTCAAAATCGCAAGTGGGGGTAATCCCTTAAGATTTAGAGTTAGGCTCTCCAGCCCTCAAAGATCACAAGACTGTGGCCATATTTTCAGCCGCGACAAATATATAAATATATAAACAAGATCACGTAACAAGTTGTTACGACATCGAGAAAATTCTTTAAAAAATTAACAGTTCGCGAACTATTGATTAATAATTTTTTAAAATGCATGATAACTGCAAAATTGTATTAGAATAATCAAATTAATTATACAGAGCTATATAATATCTTCGTAAAATAATAAATAAAATGAACTCTATTATTCCAACATTATTTGGCAATTGTCCAGTGATCGAAAGTTTTGCAATTAACTGAATTGTCCGGAAACTTTTGGCCGGTAGTATATATATATATACATATTTATGATGTTATATCATAAAGATGTACATTGCTAAAAGCGAGTACTAAATTATTTCAAATGGTACATAAGCTATCATGCTTCTTCGAGATAGCCCTCGCGACGTAATGAACGCCGGGCCTACATTTTTCCCAGGGAATTAATTGCACCCCTCCCCTGCACCTCCTCCGTGAACCCCGCGCGTAACAGCAAGCACACCGTCTGTGAAAGACAAAAAGTTGACGGAGATCGCGCGGGAGGAGCGAGAAGTTTTTCGTCATTAGAACGATATTATAGCCTCAGCTCTCGCGGAAACCTCGGACAATTTACATGCGGGGAGGCGGAAATATACTATAATAGCTTTGGAAGGCTCAGGTGGCAAAAGCCTCCAGTCGGCAATCCAAAGATTCCTTGGAACAGAGGACTCACTCTCTTTCTCTCTTTCTCTCATACTCTTATATATCGCGGCGAAATCGCCTATCTACACTATGAACATTTTCAACATTCTCTCTCCCTCTCTCTCTTTCTTTGTCCCTCTCTCTATATATATATATATCTTAGAGAGAACAGAGTTCGTCCTGGAGTTACGGTATTTCGTTGATTGCCTCGGATTCGCATCAATGCCGTGCGCGGACTCAGAATACATAGAGACTCGAATGTGCACGCCGCGCCGTGCGCCATAACCACTACTGTCAATGAGAAAGTGGGATGCGCATAATGTCTTGTCTATATGTATGCATATATCTTTATATATATATATATATATATATATATATATATATATATATCGTCGATTTCTTCAAGTCTTGCTTGCTTTCGATTTTTTTCAATTTTCAAAGTGGACTGGCCCCACAAAATAAAAATATTCGTACTTTTCAAATAAATAATTCGTTTTGTTAATAAATAAAAATTTCAGGTCATTTTGAAACACCATATTGCGAATTTGCGTATATGTATATATATATATATATATATATATATATATATATATATATATATATATATATATATATATATATATATATATATATATATATATGTATATGTATATGTATATGTATATGTATATGTATATGTATATGTATATGTATATGTATATGTATATGTATATGTATATGTATATGTATATGTATATGTATATGTATATGTATATGTATATGTATATGTATATGTATATATATATATATATATATATATATATATATATATATATATATATATATATATATATATATATATGAAAATTTGTGATACATGAAATGTATGAAGTGTATGAAGTATATGACAAATTATATACATATATGCAAATTTGCAATATGGTGTTTCAAAATGACCTGACATTTTTATTTATTAACAAAACGAATTATTTATTTGAAAAGTGCGAATATTTTTATTTTGAGGGGCCAGTCCACTTTGAAAATTCAAAAAAATCGAAAGCAAGCAAGACTTGAAGAAATCGACGATGATGAGCAATCATAAGGGATTTTGTACGGTGCAGGAATTCCCGATTGAGTTTAGGTGAGAGATTTTCGTAGTATAAACATCAAACGCGTTTTTCTCGAAACAACGTTTTCAAAATCTAACTCCATCGTATCTCCAAAACTAATAAATCAATTCTCTTGAAATTTGAATCACATATTGTAAACATGATTCGCAACAAGATGACCCTCGATGGTTTTAATATTTTGATTTTTACTCTTTTTTGCGAAAAACTGAGAAAAAACGCGTTTTTAAAATACTTTATTCGTTTTCCATCTGCCATTTGTTAATTTTTTGATAAAACTTTATATCCAAGGGTCATTTTGTAGCTGGTGGCATACTGAATCTAATGGACTTCGATTTTTTTGTTTCAGACAAGCCGTTGCCGAGTTGTGATGGAGCTACCTAGCCCACCCATTTTTGAGGCGTTACGTTAAACTATAGTTTTTGTACGTAAAAATGAATGAAAATGAACAAATTTTTTTTTTTTTTTATGTATTTCAGGACTTTATTTATCAAGCCCAACAACTTTTATATTCATATATTTTATAAAATCCTTAAAAAACGCGAAAGGAGCCTTTTTGTGGCGCCAAAGTGGACTGGCCCCTTAAAATAGGTACAAACATGGCGGTTTTGTGTAGAACCCAATATATTAAATATATGAAATGTATGAAATATATGAAATATATGAAATATATGAAATGTATGAAATGTATGAAAAATCATATATATATGAAAATTTGCAATATGGTGTTTCAAAATGACCTGATATTTTTATTTATTAATAAAACGAATGATTTATTTGAAAAGTACGAATATTTTTATTTCAATGTAAGGTATGAACATGGAGGTTATGTGTGGAATACAATATCCGAAAAATAGCCCCATCCCTGTTTGCAGACGTTCACTCTTTCGACGAACTGTTCAATAACATTTTGGCATAATTTCGGACTAATTTCATTAATGGTGCGTCCAATTGCTTCCTTGAGCTCCGGAATGATCTATGGATCATTGGCATGCACTTTTCCTTTCAGAAAACTCCAAAGAAAGAAGTCCAATGGCGTCACATCGCACGATCTTCCCCGGTAGAAATTTTAAAATAGTTGTCTATTAGTTGTCCAAATGGGTACCAAATGTCCGCTTGGAAGTTACCTATAAGTTATCATTTGTCCAACAGTTATCTTTTTGGATGGTCGTTGACTTTAAGATAACTTCCGGGCGGACATTTGTCAGCCTTTGAACCGACTTTTGGACAACTTTTTGGAAATGGCTACCTGGGATGGTGGCCAATTTACATCGCCGCGTCGCGAGATAACACGACCATGAAACTTCGTATGCAATAACTATACAGTAACAATGCAGTAAATAACAATTTCCATGCGTTGCTCGATTGTGCAATTCTCCATGACTAAACCTCAATACTTCCTGATATCAGTTGTCAAAGATTAGTACTCCATGTTCGCCACGAAAAAAAAACATGGCGCGCAATTTAAAATGTCAGGTCATTTTGAGACACTCTTCATATACACAGGAAGGATATTATGAATATTTCATATCTACGTAATGTTGGTAGACGAGCGCGTTTAGCTGTTGAGAGTATGGTGCTCAACTTTTTTTCAATCGTTTTGATTTTGGGGGTAGAATGATGCTCGAAACAATTTTTGTATAGTTATTTTCATATTTATTCAAATATGATTTAAAAAATACTGACATTTTATGTAATAGTGAAAATTGATGAAATTGGCTGCTATGAGCACCTCGAAGCCGAATGTCGAATAAATTCATTAGAAGCACTTAATTGTGTCCATTTAATTGAAACATTTGATTGAATTAAAATCACCCGTTCGTACACACACACACACACACACACACACACACACACACACACACACACACACACACACACACTCACACACACACACACACACACACACACACACACACACACACACACACACACACACACACACACACACACACACACACACACACACACACACACACACACACACACACACACACACACACACACACACACACACACACACGCACACACACACACACACACTTGGATATTTTATAAAGCACCGAAAAGTAAGCGACACGTATTTTTTTTTATCGGCGGAAAAATGGTTTTAATGACTGAGACGCACCCTCAAAAATGGGGAGGTTTTTCGTTTTTCGTCGATAACGTTTTAACGGTACGAGATATAAAAAAAATTCAAATTGCAACAATGTTTATTTTTTTGTGCACTATACCTTGGGGATGGGAACGATAACGTTATCGACGAAAAAAGAAAAACACCCCTATTTTCGAGGGTTCGTTTCACCCCTTAAAACCGTTTTTCCGCCGAAAAAAAAATACGTATCGCTTACATTTCGGCGCTTTATAACATATCCAAATTTCAACAAAATCGACGGGTGTCACCTGATGGATGTTCCTTGTTAGACGCATCCAGCGCACATATAGAGTAAAACGCGCCATTACGGAAGTCTGAGCGAATAGGGTATTACACCCTTTTTCGAAAGGTGTCTCAATTTCAGCTATGGTGGTAATAAACTACGAGAATTTTTATTTCTACTTTATGAAATCGAAAAGTCCCATAAAAATGCATTTAAATTTTCCATTTCGAAATTTCCGCGCGAAACCGCTAGCCGCCATGCTGCTTCGGTTCGTGACGTCACTTGCATAGTAAACATCGACGCTGCGCCAATTGTGAATAGGTAATTTTTTTTGTTAAAAAGTGAGTTACGATGCCTATCATTAGTGTGTTGTGCCTAAATGTAAGAATACTCGTGTAAAAACACCGGGAAAGTTGTGGATTGAAGTGCCAATTGATGTAAATATGGGGAAGACTTGGTTAAAATTTGCAAGAAGGGATCCAAAGTCATAGTCCAAAAAAAACTCATTTGTTTTTTTTTGAAGTACAGATAACTATTTGAAAATTTGCAATTAACTGTAACAAACGAGAATATATGGTTGTTGGCGCTTTCTTTCACAGGTTCGTTAAACAGATAGACAAAGTATTTTTTTTAAGAATTTTAAAATTCATTTTGTCTTTTTCTAAATGAAAATCAACATTATGCGATGGCTTGTGGCGAAAAGTAGCTTAAGGGAGACTTTGTCCTTGAAATGCAGCGGGAGATGTTAGCGGCTCAACATGAGTAGCTGGAAGAAGAGGAGGGATGCCTCTATGGAAAAGGCATTGCCGATTAGCGGTAATTATAAACACATTTGTGTAAACACATTACAAAACTTTAAACGCGTTTTTCTCGAAAACACGTTTTTAAAAATGGCTGACATTCTCCTGACCGCTGTAATTAACATATCGACCTGAAATTTGGAGAGCATACTCAGAAAATATGTCTTCACGGAATGACGGATCGTTTTTTCGATAGATACATTTTTGCATTTATTATTTATCTTTTTATGCGAAAAAAACGCGAAAAGTCGATTTTTTTTAAATTGCCGTCATTTTCCGAAATTTGTACTAAACGAAAAACCCATCCGTCATTCCATGACCAAAGAGTCACAGATTGATAATATGCTTTGAATTTGTGTTTCAGATCAAGAAAGAGGGGGCAGTGATGTCAGCCGTTTATCTCTCGCGATTTGAGGATCTGTTTTCGCGGAGCTGCAACGGCCGCCATTTTGGTTTTTTTAAAAAAAAAAAAAATTATTTTTAACCTTCTGTATATCATGAATAAAAGCAAGGAAAAACCCCACTCAAAAAGCTTTACTCATTTCCTTTAAAAAAATAAAATGTTTAACACCTGAAATATGGCACTCCAAGGACAAAGTCTCCCTTAATAATACATTTTTAGTATTTTCCTTACATGGAATAAAATACCCTATTGTGCGAAAGTTGTGGACGCGATTCGACACTTACTCGCGTATTCATTGATTTTATTGCTCCCATACCCGTGCGGAAAACTGATAGGGCATCCCTAATAAAAATAAGGGCCTTTCAGGGCTTTCCTAGTGCTTTCCCTAGTAGGGATTTCCACACTGGGCCCAGACTTGGCCATTATCGGGATAAACTTGTAGGGATTCCCACAATAGGCCCCGACTTGGCCATTATGGGGATAAACCTGTAGGGATTTCCACAAAAGGACGCGACTTGGCCATTATAGGGATCAACCTGTAGGGATCTCCACAATAGGCCCAGATCTGACTATTATAGCGATAAACCAGTATAAATAGCTTAGGCTACATGGTTGATGGTATTTCAATTATTCAAATCGATTATATACTTCGATCGAATAATATTATCGAACGCAAATTGGGAAAAAGCGTAAGGGCATTAGCAAATAAAAAATCAACGATGAACACAAATATGCAGACAAACATCAGACAGTATTTATTTATCAAATTAAAGAAACATTTTACGTAGACACAAACAATTACTGATGGTTTCACTCATACACGGAGTAATGCTAGCGCATAAGTGTGAACAGTCTCAACCAGTTTTCTCGACATTTTTATAGCAACTAATTTCCGCTCAATACTCATCATAGGGAAAATTATTTCTTCTGAAGACTTCGCTGATATTCCCCATTCATAAACTTTATCTGACTGTGTAGGATAAGTAAATAAATTGGTCTTTGTTTTCCAGATTTTTCCCTCAATGGAAATAGATTCTAGTGATTCAGTAGACCCATATATTTTTTTTATTTCTACTACACATCCATTCCTTAGAATGGATTATTTATTGTATTCATTTTGTCATGGTAGTTTGTCGTAAAGGCTCACATGCAAATACGCAATCACATTTCTACGCGCGCACACATACATACACATGTACTCACGCCCACACCTATGTATATGAACAATTACATAAAAACAAATACAGATATACCCTGACGCATTTAACATACACGTATATCCACTGATACGGATATTTTATGGCGCTGAAATGGTTATGATGAGGCGCCGTTGAGGCATTTGCAGGGCGCTAAAATGGTTTTGATGAGGCTCCATTGAGGCAACTTATAAGGCCCCGGTCGTTGCGCCTTTAAGGGCCCTTGTTGACAAAGTGTGACCGGCCGCTAACGGCCCTCATGTGGCTTCCAGATTAGGGCCCGAATAAAGTTAGGGGAATATTATTGGGGCCCGATCACAGCCCTAACTCAATTTCCGCACGGGTAGCGCGAGATCACCGACGATATGTAATATTAATATACTTTTACAGCTCGCGAAATGGAACGTCGCCCAGGATTTCCAAAATTCGACATTTCGTTCTTTCTATATTAAGGCGGGATATACATTTACAACGATCAGAAAATCGATTTATTTTTTTTTCTTCACGGGCTATGCCAGTGTGACACTTGAAAAAAAAAACGATTTTTTTCTCGCCTTTTCCAAAAGTTTATACTTTCAAGAATATCCTGTAAAAATGTTAAGGCCGTATGTCTGATCATTTTATCTTGCAAAAAACGATTGTTAAACCTCTAAACGCGTTTTTCTCGGAATGAGATTTTAAAAATTTGCTGATATTGTAACTCAACGAGCAATTATCCGATTGATTTGAAACTTGAACTGAGTACACTTGAATATATTTACTCTACAATGACGTAGGATATTTTCGATTAGATGAAAATTCACGACTTGGCATTGAAAAAAACGACTATTTTATAGGCAAGAAAACAGACTTTTTTCATAACTACGCCAGTTTGTTAGATTTTGATGTTTTTCGAAAATCCTACGTCGTTGTACAGGAAGTACATTCCCGTTTAAGGACATTTTTTTCTTTTTCGGTTTCAGCTACTCAATCGGCCGGAATCGTGTCAGCAGTGGAGGAACTTTTTTCTCAAAACTGCATTATCGAAATTGGCGTGCAGGATTACGCAAAAACTATTAAGCCGATTGAGTTGAAACTTGGAAGAAATCTTAATAATATTGGTACCTTCTACTTGACGAGTAATGTTGTTGAAAAATTGAAAAAAAAAAACGACTCTTCTAATCCACATTTTACAGAAATGTTGCGTGAAATGTTGAATTTTTTTTGTAAATGCGTGCCATTTTCTTAAATCTGCATTTTCTTCATTTTAATTACCGTTACATAGAAACTATGCATATTTTAACTGAAAAAATGTTTGAACTTTTTTGCAAATCAAAGTCTACGGGAAGCTAGACTGGACGCCGATTCGCAACTCCCGCGGCGACCTTGCTGTAACACTCTGCCACAGCTCCGTCATTTTCATGATGAATTAATTTGAAAAAATTGTTTTGTGCGCTCAAAAACGCTATTAATGCGTTACCCCCACTTGTAGCGCAAAAAAGGCCTTTTTCATGAATTTTTTAAAAGAAAACTACAAAACTTTTTTAATCGATCAATATACCATCTTAAAAAACACATCTTGAAAAACTTTCAGTAATTTTTTTATTGAAAAATATTACATTGTTTAGTGGCAAATGGCCGTCAATGAAATAATGTTTTTATATACACGGTTTGCGGTGACCAACATTGCGGCGAAGTGGATCATCTGAAGAAAAAAATGCCGATGGATTTAGTCAAATATAAGTATAAACTAGTCTTTAATCGAAGGATTTTAAAAAATATTCATTTTTCACAAAATGGCGGACGGTCAAAGTTAATGGTTCGATTTTAACGAAAAAAAACGGCCGTTTTTTGGCTATAAAACGGCCATTTTTTTCGAAAAAAAAATCGAACGATTAAAGACTACATTTTTATGTATTAAATAAGCCTGCAAAATTTCAAGAAGATCGGTTCATTAGTGTTCGAGTAATCTTGGTCACCGACTTCAGAAATGCCATTTTGAGAAAAACGCGTTTAAAGTTTCTCTTTCAACGCTCTTTCAACTTTGTTCTTTCAATTTTGTTCGGATCGACTTGAAATTTTCAGGACATATTCTCAGATACTTATAGGGGAGACCGGGGCAAAATGGTATAGCGGGGCATAATGGGACCGGGGCAAAATGGGACCGGGGCAAAACGGGTTTGGGGCAAAATGGAATAGTGAAAATCAACACTGCTGGAAAATACGTCATTGGGGCAAAACGGGATCGGAGCAAAATGGGACAGTGGAATAATTCGATGCAGAAACGAAAGAAATGCAGGGGTAAAAAACGAGGGGTAATAAATGAGTGAAAACAGGTTTTATTGAATGTTACACGATATTTGGGTCACACTCTACTTACGATACTACAATTTAACGGTGGCAATGTTTAATTTTTATTGCTTGTTTAACTAAGCTAATTTTTATCGGCTGAATGAATATCAATTTTTTGATATTCATTGTTTGACCAAATATAATGATTGGACATGCGGTTAAGGCAATGTTTCAAGGTCGACTCGTTCGATTTCGTTGAAATTTGATTAATCGTAGTAATTTAACATTAAAGAAGACGACAATTTTTTTTGTTAACTCAATCGCTTAAACAATTATTATTATTTTTGACTTTACAACAACAGTTCGTGCTCGGCTCGTCAGGATTCGTTGAATCCAATAAATTTAAGTACTTCAACATTCAAAAAAATACTAATTTTTCATTTGTTATTAAAGTTTGTTAAACAATTACTTTTGATTCTGCGGTCAGAACTGTACCAAACTTGACGTAAATTGTTATCTGCGCCTTCTTATTCGATTGGTACAATTTCTTTGTCGTTATTAATTATTTAAATAATCAAGTAATTTTTATAATCTGACGCGTGCAATTTATGGTTTTTTTTGTTTTTATCTTTCTTTGTTTTTTTTAATTTATTTTCTGTTAACTGCACGTTACTGATACTGATTTTCAAGCCATTGATGAAAATCTAACTCTAGTCAATTTTTACGTAAATTGTTTTATGAAACTAGTTTTATGAAACAATTTGATATTCCACTCCTCTCTGTCCCATTTTGCCCCTATCCCATTTTGCCCCAAATCAAGCACCCAAGAAACTTCATTTTTTGCTATCCCATTATGCCCCGATCCCATTATGCCCCAGTGCCGTTTTGCCCCGCTACCGTTTTGCTCCGCTATACCATTTTGCCCCGGTCTCCCCTACTTCAAAAAAAATGCAATAAAAAAAAATCGATTTTTTCAAAATCGCAAGTTGGGGTAACCCCTTAAGGTATACCTAAAGTTTGATAATTCTAGAATAATTATTTCTTAGTTTAAGAAATTTCTCAATATTGCTTTTTTTTCTGTCTAAATGTATATCCCGCCTTAAAGGCATTCCGGCAACACTTAATTCCATCGCATCCCTGTCAGCTATGAGAGCAATTCGTTGGTCTTGTGACGCAAACCATAATGGGAAATTCATTCTCCTTTTACCGAGATTATCTTTGCAATAAGAACCGGGAGAAGTTCCGGATTCTTTGATCGCTAATTAGTATCATCCCCCGCGAACGATTCCTCTGCTCTCATGCACGCAATTTCCCCGTTCGCGTCCGCAGTTGATTAAATAGACAGTGGAATGAAGCGTGTTTGAAAGCGCGCCGGCAGTGCAATGATGAAGAATCAAATCAAGTGTCAAACTTTCGCTGCGATGAAATTACGATTTCGTGGGCGCTATGCCTGCATCGTCGGGAGCAACAGTGCCGACATTTTTTTTCATTAATCAACATTTTTTTTCATTAAGTGGAACTTTCGAGATTCCTGTATATGATCCCTGCAATGGGTTAGAATCGTACAGAGAAAATATAGGGATTCTCTCTCTCTCTCCCTCTCTCTCCCTCTCTCTCTCTCTCTTGATTTATTGTGCCCTTGACAAGTCCTAGCCACTATTTGTCTACATTTGTGCGCACTTCATCGAATAAAATAAAAAATAAAAACCTACGACTTTCCATTTTTATTTTTTTTAATAAAGTGCGAAAAATGTATGTATATATTCATATATATTGAAATGTTGAATCAGTTTTCGCTGTTCTTATTGTAAAAATTAATGCGTTATAAAAAAAAATCATTCCTAATGCTTTCAAACGTTTCAAAACTGTGGTGTGATCAACTCCGAATGATTCTGCAAGTTCAGCTAGCGTCTGCCATGAGTTTTCATGATGTAATGCCTCCAATTCAACACATCAAAATCATTACTTTTGAAGCGTTTCAATCAATCTCTCCAGACTTTTTTTTTTAACACAGTAGTGCAGTAAAATTCCCCGCAAATACTCTTTTTGGCACGAAATTTCACATGTTTAACACCACGAAAAAAAAAATTGTTTACACTTCGGCGAAATGCCATACACCGAATTTAAAGCTTGTTTATAATACTTCGTTGTACATGCTTTACCATCTCAAACTACACGCACGCAGTTCGGGTAACGCCATCTCTGGGAAAACAGCGAGAATATCTTCAACATCTTGATATATACAGGGTGCTAGGAAGTTCGATGCAAAGCCTCAAGGGGGGTCTAACGATTTCGCCTTATCATGGTAAGTATGATTTTTGGTAAATTTCCAAACTTAGCTGCTAGCTCGTTTATAATGTTCAAAGAGACAATAATGGGCAACTAAAAACTTATTCTTGTCTTAGCTTTATTTGTATTCAATCGGCAAACACCAATACAATCATTTGTATCCACACAACTAACTTAATGGGACCTGTTGAATAATTAAAAAGTTGTCCAAAAATGAAAATACGTCGAATTTCTTGTTCTATCGATTGCGGATGTCGAAAAGGGAATTTTCATTACAAAAAAAGTTGACCTTGAAATCACCTTGAAGGGCATGGTCAAGGTCACGATCGAGGTAACCACTAGATGTGCCTTGTTGAAATTGATGACTTTGGTCTTAACGATCGAATTTGAGAAGCTTCTATTCTTGTCCGAGGTTTCCATAATGTGTTTAAGTTTAATTAACCCTGCAGTGACCTTCAAGGTCAAAGGGGACCGGTGACTTAAGTACGGATCCATAACTAACATTTCCCGCTCTATCGATTGCCGATGTCAAAAAAGGGGGTTCCCATTTGAAAAACAAAAGTTGACCTTGAAATAACCTTGAAGAACATCTCCAAGGTCAAAATGAAGGTCACCATTGAATTTCCTGGAAAAAGTTACTTTAAGAACGACCTTAACATTTTGGGAAATTGTCTTACCTGCGGAAATATTCAGCCGTCTCGTTACTTTTGTGACACCCTGTATATATATATATATATATATATATATATATATATATATATATATACATATACATATATATACATATATATATATATATATATATATATATATATATATATATATATATATATATATATATTCAGCGACACTCTATCGAGGTGAAATTGAGTAGAAAAGAGTCGAGTATTTTCGCCAGCTCGCGAATTCACCAGGTGTACGCATAACCGTAGTTCGTGTGAGAGAAGAATTTGGACAAATACGAGCCGGTACGAATTTAACCCTATTCTTTCTAATGATCCTTCTCGCGATCGCGTTCGACACTCTTTAGACGGAACCCTATAGAAGCGTAAGTACCGCAGCTCGGACGAGTTCGCGGCAATTTGCCTTCCGCCTCATTCGAGATTCTATTTGCAGTTCAAATTTTATTGTGTTCCGTCACGAAAGTATCCGACGCGAGTTCGTTCGTATGGGAGAATAAGCGGCCACGTGTACTTTGGTGCCAGCGAGGAGAGCGAGCGAAAGAGAGAGAGGGAGAGAGAGAGAGAGAGAGAGACTCGGTCAATTTTTGAAAATTTTAATCCACCTTTGTTCCATATTAAGTTAGGGGTCTTCTCACTTTAGACGCTGAAAAAGGCTATTTTCATGATTTTTTAATGGGTTTATATTATAAATATTGATATGAAAGTTGTTACACCTAATAAATACACTTTCGAAATACATAATTCATACGTCCAAAGAAAGAATGTGCTTGAATCTTATCTTCATTTATTCAATTGGAATATATTTAATATTTAGAAAGAATAGCTGGTACAAAAAAAATATTTCAAACAAAAAGGATCGTAGTATGCTGTGCGACAAGGAAAACCCTTATTTGATTTAAGGCCTTAGGCCACTCTAGAGGCCGAAAAAATAGGCCTTTGGGGATTTTTCACTTTCCAAAAATTTGCCTATAAAATCGTCAGATAATTGTTAATAACAAATGAACTATGCAATATGAAAAAACCCCTACGTACTTCCATAGACAATGTATTTTTCAAGACATATTCAACATTCCAAGTGAATCGGTTGGAAATTGTCTGAGTTATGTTTCCGGCCAACTTAAAAAAAGCAGTTTTGAGATAAACGCTGCACAGCCGCCATTTTGAAATTAATCGCTTCAAAAAAATTATTGTATACAGTCACTGATATGTATGATAAACACCCTTTTTTGTAATCTCGATTTATTTTGTAGTTTTTCTGAAAAAAATCCCAAAAAGCCTATTTTTCGGCCTCTAGAGTGGCCTAACCCCTTAAGGGCTTATGAGGGTTTGAAAAATGTTTAAAATCCATTTTTTAAATTTTATGATCTATAGTACAATATGCCAAGAATTTTTCTCAAAACACTATTTTTGAAGTCGGTGGACACGATCTCTCAAAAACGAATGCACTGATCTTATTGAAATTTTGCACACTTCTTCTAAATAGCATTGACTAGTGATTTAACGAAGGTTTTTTTTTCGCTTACCACTAATATTACAAGGCTATACGTAGTGTAAATTGTACCAAAAAATGAACTATTTTGCATACAACTCCGCCAAAAATAGAAATTTCAATTTTTTTTTAAATCCTCCGTTCAATCCCGACCTATACTTATCTACTAACAGAAAAAATTGGTATTTTAATTTCAGATAAAGCTATCATGAGTTATGCTGCCCACCACGTGCACACTTTTTTAAGGGGTCTCCGAAAACCAGGTCCCACCGGCTGAACTTCCCAAATTTTTGGATGAAATGTTTTTTTTTAATATTGTTGAAATGTTGCTCTTTTATGTGCTTGGCATTTTGAAAAAAATAATTTATATATTATATATTTTTTTAAATGTACAAAATCTGTTTTTTTTTTGCTTCGAAGCCCACGCAACTCCTTAAATAGATCCCATTTAAATTAAATACGGTGTTTTGGCAGTGTACGTAGGTCCACTGTTTTCGATTATCCGACTGACAAATCGAGCCAATTAATATTTTGCTTCGATTGGAAATGCGAAAACGAGACTATGGCGGAGTGCCATGAGGTTTAACATATACACGTAACCGAGAAAATTTTTATTGGTATTTTACCACGTGACAAAATTGTGCCATCAAGCCTACGTTGACGCTGAATCGAACATTTTATTACGCACGATTTTTCGTTTTATTCGTTTTGTTTTTCGAGTACTGCGTTTTGTGACTCGCTTGATAATGCATTATCGCCAAAGCTTTTTGTAAATCGATAAAAAAAATCATAGCGAATCGTCATTGCTTTTCGCGACACGCTACGAAAAAGTATCCACTGGACGGAAGTTTTATTGGCAGTTGACGCGTTTTTAATGACGCGTTCAAGGTAGAGGTTGGAGGTCAAGCTGTAATTAGCATTATGCCAATGACGCGCGCGCCTATCGCAACGATGCGTGTATGATAATTTTTATGTCCTCACAAGAGAATGTGTGTCAACACTTCGTACGTTCCAGATGATAAATAATTAATCATTCATCTTGAAACGTGTTGTTTTTTATCGGTCATCTCAATTTTTACGTGTCGTCAAGTTCTTTGATTGGACAATAGCGAGAGGAACAAATGTGTGACCTCGCAACGATCGAAGAGGACGAAACGTATCAACGCTGAATGGCATAAATGAAAATTGCTTTTCGCACCAAGCTGTAACAACCGTAAGCTGCTTTAAACGTTTAGAACATAGTTTAGAAAACTAGTTTATTTCTACTCTTTTATCCATACTATTTGTTATTTATTTATTTATTATTGTTTCCAAGCTTCCATCTGTAGAGGGTCCTTCCCCCTTAAGGGGAGATATACACCTGGATGGTAAAAAAAATCAATTTAGAAACTATGAACATTCCGTCGACCGTAGAAGACCTACACTATGGGCCTGGTATCGATGATTCCATGTTAGTTGACAAATTTCATGATTTATTCATTCCCAAATTTTCAAACGCGTTTTTCTCAAAACCACGTTTTTCAAATCGGTACGCAAAATTTCTCGAATACCAACGAACCGATTGCCTTGAGATTTTTTGTGGTTATTCTATACACCATTATCTAGTACTTGTCATAGGATTTTTTTTCCGTTACTTTGTTTTTGTTTTATAGGCAAATTAATAACTAATTTTTGGCCCAAAAATCACTGTTTATGTTCAAACGTCCGCCATTTTGTCATAAATCGATATTTTCAAAATCGGCTATGACAAGAACTAGATTATAGTATCTAATTTAATAATCTTTTTGGTTTTTTTCAGTTGATTTTTGAAGAAACGCCAGGGGGTACCGTATATGCATATTTTTTTACGACGCTCCAAGGATCATACAATATCCTTGTATATTTTTGATATTTTTAAATAAAGAAAATTAAACATATTTTTGAATGTATATACTTTTAGATAATTAAAACCCGTATCCAAAATTTCAAATAGTTTTCCTTGAAAAAATTAACATAAATGATCTTTTTCCGGCTCCTAGATTATTTATACTAGATCTTCCCTTAAGGCGTTACTCCCACTTGTAGCGCAAAAAAGGCCTTTTTCATGAATTTTTTTAAAGAAAACTACAAAACTTTTTTAATCGATCAATATACCATCTTAAAGAACACATCTTGAAGAACTTTCAGTAATTTTTTAATTGAAAAATATTACATTGTTTAGTGGCAAATGGCCGTCAATGAAATAATGTTTTTATATACACGGTTTGCGGTGACCAACATTGCGGCGAAGTGGATCCTCTGAAAAAAAAATGCGGATGGATTTAGTCAAATATAAGTATAAACTAGTCTTTAATCGAAGGATTTTAAAAAATATTCATTTTTCACAAAATGGCGGACAGTCAAAGTTAATGGTTCGATTTTAACGAAAAAAAACGGCCGTTTTTTGGCTATAAAACGGCCATTTTTTTCGAAAAAAAAATCGAACGATTAAAGACTACATTTTTATGTATTAAATAAGCCTGCAAAATTTCAAGAAGATCGGTTCATTAGTGTTCGAGTAATCTTGGTCACCGACTTCAGAAATGCCATTTTGAGAAAAACGCGTTTAAAGTTTCTCTTTCAACGCGGATTCTTCTCTGTCAACGCTCATATCTCAGTCAATTTTGTTCGGATCGACTTGAAATTTTTAGGACATATTCTCAGATACTTATACTTCAAAAAAAATGCAATAAAAAAAATCGATTTTTTCAAAATCGCAAGTGGGGGTCACCCCTTAATACATTCCCCGCCATATTCCACTTTACATCCCCACCTTGCGGCCGTATTGATTATTTATACTAGTTTATTTATACTATTTTAGTACAACGTTTAGAAAACTAAAGACGCTGTCGAATTGGAAATGAGCTCTTGGAGGCTTCTGAAAGTTCCCGGAGACTTTACACTGAGCTTTCCCGGCACGTCAGTCGCCAGCGAGTAAGAATTCAACGGGATGAGAGTGCGAGAGAGTACGATTAAGGTAATTGTAGCGAGAAATGACACGTGCACGATCGTGAAAATAACTATTGCAATTAGCCGAAATAGAAACGTGCATTGCAGATGCACTTTTTTCACGACCCGAGCGAATATTCTCACTTTACAATTGTTTTTTTTTTCGAGCCACTGGAGATTGGAGAAAGAGAGAGCCTGCATTTTTTCGCATTAATCATGCGCATATCTTTATGTCCCTTGATTTGTTTAAAAATGGAATATAATTATCAAGGGATTATCGTTAGGGAAATGGTTGTCAACCGCGTATTTTGGAAATTGGATGCAAATTGATTTTAATCTTTTTTCGGCATCTATAATCCTGAGCATTTAATCATACATCGATGTAAAAATGTACGTTTGTATTGTCATATGAACGGAAATAATATGAAAATCAGAGCCTCAACCTTTTTTAATTATTTGGTAATTGATTCAAAACGATATTTGCTGAGCTCACGATTTTATAATCTGTGGGCAACTTCATTACTAGTTAACGGTCAGCCGAGAAACAATGCTATCCGGTTTCTAGAATAGGACCGAGTCCTAAAAATCCAAGAACAATAAATACGCGAAGGTATCGTTCATTTATTAGCCACGGAACTGGACTCAACTATTTTTGCTTTAATGACCATTCCACGTATTACCAAGGTTAAACAAAATGTTTATCGAAATAAATTCAGTCTAAATGCTTAAAGGATAATTTTTAAAAATTATTTGACGTGTCCCGACCGAAGAATGTCAGTCAAGCTTTTACCTGTTTACATGTTGAGAATAAAATGCCAAACGACATGTAAAATATATATCGATACGATATAAATACGCTATGTGTATACACAGCGAATATCTATATATACATACATATATATATATATATGTATATATAGTATGTGAGTGTGTGTGTGTGTAAATATCTATTGCTACCTGGATCATGTAATATTTCCATCTCTTCCTCTTCGTATGCAATATATAGAATGCAACTAAGCCGCGTTTCCCAGTACAGCTATTGGTTACTCGATCAATGTTCGAGACTCCCTCGTGTATTCGGAAAGTCGTGTATTATTTGCTTAGCACATACCTGGCTGTTGGCGAACTACGACTATTGCCTCAGCGTCTTCGACATGCCTCGGAATATGGGGTACATCGGTATACGATAATGCACCAACTTTGTCCGGTAATATTATTTGCCTCGTTATTATACCAGCGATAGTTTAGGTAGCATAAATATACGATAGCCCAACTGTGATCGTTGGTTGGTGACGGTGCTAGGAACACGGGGGAAAATGCATGAATATCCATATAAGCTAATAGTATCAAAAACATTTTGATGGTCGGGGCTCGGTTGCAAAAAAGTCACAGATAGTTGCAACGAGAAAACACGAACGGTCGTGATCGGTGGGCAAATCGTCGAGTTAAAAATAGAAAGACCTTCAAGTTCAAAGCGATTTGGTATCCCTGATCGAGCATGTCAGAGGCTGGTTCATCTAACGTTATGATTATTGCCGAATTCACCCATTCTTTATAGGTACACGGCCAGTAACCCAAACTAGGCCGTATACCATCATCGCCTCCCGACATCACCACGACGCCAAATTTTCCTATTGGGTATAGGTGAACGGAAAAAAGACCAGGCGAGTCCAAAAAGCATTCCGATCTGCCAACATCATCATAACTGTCGAATTTTCCCATTCTCGTGTCAATGTTATCATCATCCCAAGTGCCTAATTTCCCCTCTAAGTTAATAGGCACACAACCGAAACTAGGCCATATACCATCATGGCCTCCCAACATCACCACCACTGCCAAATTTCCCCATCGGGTATAGGTGAACCGAAAAAAGATCTAGCGAGTCCAAAAAGCATTCCGATCTGCCAACATCATCAAAACTGCTGAATTTTCCTATTCTCGTGTCAATGTTGTCATCATCCCAAGTGCCTAATTTCCCCACTTTCCCTAATTTCCCCGCACAACCCACACTATGCAACATACCATCATGGCCTCCCGACATCACCACAACTGCAAAATCTCCCCATTGGCTATAGGTGAACCGAAAAGAAAATCAAGCCAGTCCAGAAAGCATTTTTATCTACCAACATCATCATAACTGCCGAATGTTCCTATTCTCGTGTTATGTTATCATCATCCCAAGTGCCTGATTTCCCCACTAAGTTAACAGGCACCCAACTCTAACTAGGCCACATACCATCATGGCCACCACAACTTCCAAATTTCCCCATTGGGTATAGGTGAACCGAAAAAAGACCAAGCGAATCCAAGAAGTATCCCGATCCACCAACATTATCATAACTGCCAAGTTTTACTATTCTCGTGTTAGTATTATCATCGTCTCAAGAGCCTAATTTCCCCACTAAGTTAATAGGCATATGACCCAAACTAGGCCACATATCATCATGGCCTCCCGATAATCACCACAACTGCCAAATTTCCCCATTGGGTATAGGTGAACCGAAAAAAAGACCTGGCGAATCCAGAAAGCCTCCCGATTTGCCAACATCGTCATAAGTTTCGAATTTCCCATTATCATATCGATGTTATCATCGTCACAAATGCAGAATTTCCTCACCAAGTTAAGGGGCTATACCAGTGTGACACTTTCATAAAATCGATTTTTTTGCCTTTTTCGACAGTTTATACTTTGAAGAATATCATTATCATTTACATCATTTATTCTTGCAAACTTCCAAAAAATTCCCGAAAATCACCCAAATTTCCAGCGTTCACACTGGTATAGCCCGTTAATAGGCACACGACCCAAACTAGGCCACATATCATCATGGCCTCCCGACATCACCACAACTGCCGAATTACCTTATTGCGTTTAGGTGAACCGAAAAAAGACTAAGCGAGTCCACAAAGCATCCCGAGCTACCAACATCATCACAAGTCGATTTTTCCTATTGTCCCGTCAATGTTATCATCATCACAAGTTCCGAATTTTCCCACTAAGTTAATAGGCACACGACCCAAACCCAAACATCATCATAATCAACGTCGTCGCAATTTCTTCCCATTGATGACCGAAACATCCAATCCAAGTAGGTAAATCTTTTCAACGATCTTTTTCCATCATATTTGTGACTAATGTTGCGGCTAATCTAGGATTCCCAGCTGCCAGTATCGAACAGTTTTTTATGCCTACAGCGACGACCACACACACACACACACACACACACACACACACACACATAATAATTAGTATACGTTCGACATACGTGTATGCTTCATTCTCGTGCACAAAGTTCGTCTCAGTGTACAATTGCACCAATAACTACCACTCGCAGACCTTGCAATACCGTCGACAAACGCAAAACTGCCGGCAAACAATCAAACTCTTTTTCCGCCATACTGTTACAAAAAAATCCAAGAAAGAAAAGCCGGATAATTGCCGTTACGTGCGAGGCTTCGTCGAGGGAAGTAAAAGAGACGACAAAATGTGAACATCGGCGTGAAGTATCAGAGTTGCGATACGACATCAACTTTCTCTGGGTGCTTGCTAGGGTCACCAGACACTGGCCGCCCGCTTCGCGTCGTTTAATCGCATATAAGTGACATCGTACGTTTCACCCGTCGCTCCTCCTCGGAACGTCCACGAGCCACGACGATGATTGACCATAGATGCAGGGAATAAAGTATTGGAAGTTCGCGCAAACCTGTGTACGTATATGGGACCCTCCTACGTGAAGTCGATGGAAAATAGTAGAGTGGAGATATGGTAGACGTTACCAGTGCCCGAGTGGACTTTTTACAGAGCGTGAAGGTGAATCCAAGTGAGGGTTACGCGGGATTGCAACTGCATGTAACAGGCGTACCAGAAAACGCCAATAGGATGCCACAGCTTGTATATGTATGGGAGAAGGATGTTTCGAATCCGTTGTACCTACGTAACAGAGGTTATCAACATGTCCATCTGCTGTGGGAACGGTCGATGTATTTTTTTTTAACGTGTCGCTCAATTTGGCGACTGGACGGTCTTAGAAATGTCTTCTACAGAAATAGACTCACCTTTATGTAGCGGTGATTTGATGGATATTGGGGATTTACACAAAGCTGAGTATGAGGACAGTTTGGTTATATGAGGACAGTTGTCAAATCCGGAGGTCTTCATAGAGGGCTTTTTCCCATATATATGAATGTGTGGGCGGGTGGTGTGTGTGTGTGTGTGTGTGTGTGTGTGTGTGTGTGTGTGTGTGTGTGGGTGTGTGTGTGGGTGTGTGTGTGTGTGTGTGTGTGGGTGCGTGGGTGTGTGTGTGTGTGTGTGTGTGTGTGTGTGTGTGTGTGTGTGTGTGTGTGTGTGTGTGTGTGTGTGTGTGTGGGTGTGTGTGTGGGTGGGTGTGTGTGTGTGTGTGTGTGGGTGCGTGGGTGTGTGTGTGTGTGTGTGTGTGTGTGTGTGTGTGTGTGTGTGTGTGTGTGTGTGTGTGTGTGTGTGTGTGTGTGTGTGTGCTGTTAGGTGCCTTATCTTAAATAATGCAGTCCCATCGAGGTTGTAGGGCTGCCGCTTTGGTCTATAGATAAAGAGGCTAACAACCCTAGTTGTTTAATGCGTCGTGGCACGCCAGCCAAGATGGCCGCCGACGGCGAGAGCCGTAAAATATTCACGTATACATATGTCCATATCGACATGTATGTGTATATACACACACATATACATGCACATACCGGTGTACACGGTGCGAATGACGCTTACAATCGTATACTAATCTTACGGACTCCGTAGTCGTAATAATCTCACAAGCAATGCTCGTTCGGCAACTCCAACTGGTGCGTTATAGTTTTGTTTCTTTTTCCATCTTTCAAGCCTCCCTCCATTATTTACAGGTAAGCAAAATGGCAGAGGCCCATGATCGTCGAGCTTGTCGATGGGGCCGTTCCTAGAATACCTGATTATACTGATCCCTGGCCCTCCCCACCTGCCTCTTGTGGGGCAAATGTGTCGGGGTGAATTTCAACCTATGATTGATTCTTCATGCGAATAGTGTAATATTTTTTATCGATTCTTTTTGTTCTTATTTTACGAAAGAACGCGCTCCTTTCGCGACTATTCAACTCAAGGGGGGGTAGGGTTAAGTCGCGATAGAAAAAGCAGGTTTACGATCGTTTTTTTTTTACGACACAGTTGATATGTATTTATTTATGTAATTGGTATATAATAAAAGGACATTTGACGAATATTGTGTAAAATTTTCATTAATAATTATGCAGAAATGAGCCATTGACGGCAAATCTTCGCAGACGCCTAAAAAGAAAAGTTACATTGCGGTGAACCGCATAACTCATCACTGGAGCATCTGAAATAAAATAACCAAAAAGATTTCGTTAGTTGATAAGTTCCTTGGGGTAACGCGGTCGGGTTTTTTTGCAATTGATTTTTTAATTTTTGGTTACACTTAGAAGTCAAAATACCGATATTTTTTATTTAAAAAATCGGAAATTGTTTTATTGTAAAATTAATTTAAATTATAAGAAATGTAAAAACTCTACAACGTTACCTCGCAAGTTATGTGTAGAAAGAATGTGTCAAATTTCAAAAGGATCGGTGCAATAGATTTTGGGCTAGAGAGTTCACCGACTTTGAAAATGCCAGGTGTGAGAAAAACGCGTTTAAAAGTTTCAAAGATTTCTACACTAGAGAATAAAAAATTAAACATCGATAAACGAGTGTTCTTTTTATATACTTACACAGAATCATCGACGCTAGGCCCATAAAGCATTCATATGAATTTTTTTTTAAAAAACGCAAAAAAATATCTTACCCCCCTTAATGAAGCGTTCATGCAATACGCGCATGGATAAATTTACGTATGCATATCCTGCAAGAAAGCATCGAGGGAGAGGGGATTGCAATGATACGCCAAATTGCAGGATCTAAACTGATTGATTGTTAAGGCGGGAAATACATTTACAACGATCAAAAAATGGATTTCTTTTTTTTTTCTCTTTAAACGATAGAACTATATATGGAGAATATGTTCCTCAAGTTTCAAAGCGAAATTCGGAAAACTTCAAACTTTACAGCCTTACAGACTTACAACTTTACAGATGAACGTCAAACGCGTTTTTCTCAAAACTGCATTATCGAAATTGGCGTGCAGGATTACTCAAAAACTATTAAGCGGATTGAGTTGAAACTGGTAGAAATATTGATAAAATTGGTACCTACTACTTGATGAGAATTGTTTTTGAAAAATTGAAAAAAAAAACGACTTTTTTAAGGGGTCAGTCTACTTTGGAGCCACAAAAAATAGGCTATTTTCGCGATTTGTTTTGGGATTTTATACAAGATATGAATGTAAAAGTTGTTGGGCTTCATAAATAAAGTCTTGAAGTACATTTAAAAAAATGTAATGCATTTTTATTCATTTTTAAGTACAAAAACTATAGTTTAACGCAACGCCTCAAAAATAGGTAGACTAGGTATCTCCATCACAACTCGGCAACGGCTTGTCTGAAACAAAAAAAATCAAAGTCCATTAGATTCGGTATGACACCAGCTACAAAATGACCCTCGGATATAAAGTTTAATCAAAAAAATAAAAATAAATGGCAGATGAAAAATGATAAAGTATTTTAAAAACGCGTTTTTTTCGCAGTTTTTCGCAAAAAAAGAGTGAAAATCAAAATTTGAAAACCATCGAGGGTCATTTTGTTGCGAATCATGTTTACAATATGTGTAAACATACATGGCTTCTTTCTTTGGCGAGATATTTTTGTTTTGTAGAATTATTGAAGACATATTCGTTCCAAATAAACGTTTAAGGCCTTAGGCCACAGGCCTTAGGTAACGGGTATAAAATCATGTGCGAATTCAACAATTTTTTTCGTATGAAAAAGTGATTCACTAAAAAAATTAATTACCCATCTATATTCAACATCTTGATGAATATCAAGCTGTTGAAAAATAGATATATGTTTTTTCGATGTACAAAATGGCCGACTACTCGAAACTTCGCGAAACAGCTTTTTTCCAATTGGCGTGACAAATAACTTCAACAATTTTCACTCGATTTACTTCAAATTTGAAAATTATGTTCCTAATTGCATTTCGCGGAGAATTAATCGAAAACTTTTCATTTTATTAGCAGTTTATGAGCAGTTATAACGAAATTTTTCACTGAAAATTAATTTCTTGAGTTCAAATACCTACAACTTTTGAATAAAACAATATTTTTTAAATTCCGTACGTCCTTCCCCAGGTATTCTAATGTAGATTGATGAGAATTTTCGTTTTTTGTTCTAGGTAAAAAATTGTGGATGCTGAATGTCACGCCACGGAGCGCCTAAAAAAAGATAAAAGAAAATATTACTAGTCATACTAAATAGATGTGTAATTAATTTTAATAGTGAATCACTTTTGCATACGAGAAAAAATTGTTGAATTCGCGCATGATTTTATACCCGTTATTGTGGCCCAAGGCCTTAAACGTTTATTTGGAACGAATATGTCTTCGATGATTCTACAAAACAAAAATATCTCGCCGAAGAAAGAAGCCATCTTCGGTGCCCGCGCGTACCTGGGTTGAAAATGTTAACCTGCTGTGTTGACTCCAGATGGCTTGATCGATTGAAGGGTTGGTACCACGCGCGTTCTCTATGATCAAACGAAAATTATCACACCGTGTAATACAATCTATAGTGTAATTTTGAGTAGACAGCAGGAAATGAAATATCCATTCGAAATAATAACGTGCAATGGGCGAGTCCGTAGGAGCGACTTTACGGAATGGTGAAACTCAGTACCGATTCGACCAATCATTTTCCTTTGATAGACCCATACAGAGGTATAATCCATTTCGCCTTTGTGCGCCCCGGGAGTGGGTTCGAGGCGATCGGGCATAAAGAAGAAGGAAAAACACAACGTGTCCATGCTGTAACCGATGACCTTCTGATCATTGAGAAATTGAAAAGGATATAGTTGAAATTGTTGTTATATTGATCACTGCCCGAGCGCTATATATCGCGTGCTCGTTTTTGATCGACCTCTTACAGACATTACGCATTCGACAAAACGCTCGTACTTACTCAAAACTATATTCCCCTGTACAGTTTTCTCTACGTTATATTCAATGTGGCCGCACTAAAGTTTCTTCCAGTAACAAAAATACTTGGGTCTCAGCGTTGTACGTACGCTATACGTCCATTTACGTATGATAATCCTGATTGTACGTATGTGTAGGCGAGACTGGACTTACGTGAGCCACTTTCAACATCAATAATTTCACGCGCTTTGCAGCGGCTAAAAATGTTTCGAACTACCGGAAAGCACGATTCGTCAGCTTTTCACAAAAAAAAAAGACGTGTATTTCTGTATTATAGTGATGATCGTGGTGGATGACGCTCTCGTACTATCAATTGTGGGCCATTGGGTTGCTGATACTATGAGATGAGGTCCACTCAGCCGCTTTTGAAAAAGAAAATTATCAGAGCATGCTGCACAGGACATGTCCTAACAACCTACTTGTACTTTGGCCGAATGCTACTTTTCGTCATTTTAAGGCAGTAGTCTGCTTTACAGGCTTCAAAAAATCGATTTGAAGAAGAGGAAGGATTATTGTATGGCCCGGGGATAGCTGATTAACATCTAATTAGTGTAAGTATCCAAAAACTTATATTTTTTTGGACCGAAAACTTTAAAGCCCGTTTTCTCGAGTTTTCATTTTCACAAGTTTTAGAAAACGGTGCCTGCGATAGCAAAAACAATATATGTCCGATCGAAAAAAATCAAAGTGATCTAGCTTCAGTATTAAATTATCTTCTATTTGAACTAAAAAAGTTGGACAAAAGTACTATTTAAATTACTTGTTTTGCAACTTATAGTGAATTTTTTTTTCTTCAAAAAAGTGAATTTTTTTTTTCAAACTTCGAAAAAATTTGGAATTTCATCATTTCTTCGGTATTTTTTTTAGTTCATACGGAGAAGGAACTTATAAAAACTAAAAAAAAATTTGGTTCGACTGTTTCAGATGCATCGCACGACCTCCATCACCGGCACCGATTTACAAGTGCAGACTCCAGGCGCCCCAGAAAAATCGTTACAACTTTGAAAAATTTCAATATTTTTTAATAATAAAAATTGTTTTTTAAAGCTTGAATATAATACACTATCGTCTCAAAATTTCGTTTACCGCAATCGTTTCCTTCCCTTTCAGAAAAATTGCTGAAAAAACGCTTTTTTCGGCTTCTAAAGCAGACTACTGCCGTAAGGTTTGCAATATTGAAACTGTTGATCAAAGCCCAATGAGGGTGAGTGGGGAAAGTAATTACCTCAAGGTTATCCTCCTCCGTGCACTGAGAAAAAAAATCATTGCTCCACAATCATTGGTGTTATTGAATGGGATGTCGTTGATTCAATTGTAACATTGTTGGTGTCAATAATCGGATTTATTAGTTCAAAAAACGCTATTGACTTTA
This sequence comes from Ophion ellenae, assembly GCA_963210295.1. Classification (NCBI taxonomy): domain Eukaryota; kingdom Metazoa; phylum Arthropoda; class Insecta; order Hymenoptera; family Ichneumonidae; genus Ophion; species Ophion ellenae. The sequence goes on along the minus strand of OY723385.1, from coordinate 10,219,288 downwards.
TTAACATGATACAATTTTAAAAAAATGCATTCAAAAGATATATTGTTAGCCGAGAGCAATATATTATTGAAACTATCTAAAAAATTATCGCGAACAAATTATATAGTTTTGAATGCATTTTCTGCAACAAAATAAAAAAGCGTTTCAATTCATAACGTGAATATTGTTGATTTGAGTACACAAGAAAAATTGAATTTCGCTCCTTTGATTCAGATAAAATTTCTATTGAGTAAACATGTTATTTTATTTTTTTTCGCCATATCCGATATTGATATCCAAGTAAATTATTCATTTAAATGATGACATTTTATTTTGATTGAAAAATATTAAGGGAGACTTTGTCCTTGGAGTGCCATATTTCAGGTGTTTACATTTTATTTCTTTTAAAGGAAACGAGTAAAGCTTTTTGAATGCGGTTTTTTGCTTGCTTTTATCCATGATATACAGAACGTTACAAAAATGTTTTTAAAAAAAAAAAAAAACCAAAATCGCGGCCGTTGCAGCTCCGCGAAAACAGGTCCTCAAATCGCGCGAGGTAAACGGCTGACATCACTGCCCCCTCTTTGTTGATCTGAAACACAAATTCAAAGCATATTATCAATCTGTGACCCTTTGGTCATGGACTGACGGATGGGTTTTTCGTTTAGTACAAATTTCGGAAAATGGCGGCAATTTAAAAAAAATCGAATTTTCGCGTTTTTTTCGCATAAAAAGATAAATAATAAATGCAAAAATGTATATATCGAAAAAACGATCCGTCATTCCGTGAAGACATATTTTCTGAGTATGCTATCCAAATTTCAGGTCGATATGTTAATTACAGCGGTCAGGAGAATGTCAGCCATTTTTAAAAACGTGTTTTCGAGAAAAACGCGTTCAAAGTTTTGTAATGTGTTTACACAAATGTGTTTATAATTACCGCTAATCGGCAATGCCTGGTCCATAGAGGCATCCCTCCTCTTCTTCTAGCTGCTCATGTTGAGCCGCTAACATCTCCCGCTGCATTTCAAGGTCAAAGTCTCCCTTAAGCAAATGTCTGAATTGGTTAAAAAATTATGCGAAAATAAAATCTGTTTCTTGCGCATTTGGTTGAAAAAATTCAACCAAATCATGGCCGCGCGCCACCGAAATTATAGGTGTGAGGAAACTCGTAGTTCTCGGAGTAACCGCTAGAAGCCGCACGCGCGCTCGTTTCTCGTCAGCGTAGCGCGAACCGAAAATCTACTTAAACGCCGGAGAAACTCTAAAGAGTATCGCTTCTTGGCCTGTGGCTCAGATCAAAGTGTAGTATCTGTTCTTATCAGTTGAATATCTGATATATCTCTCCATGGATATTCCATTGGATATCTAATATTCTCTCTACTATTATCGTGGATGATCATTCTAATGCTTACTTTTTATTTAAGATTTAAAACAAATTGAAAAACTTACTCCCATGCCATATTCGTTTCGCTGCAGTAAAGAAATAATTAATTCTATTGATTATATTTTTGTACAAAATAAAAAATGTTGTAGCAACCGCTTAATTATTTCATCCATTCATCTACGTATTGTATATAGAATGATTTCAATAGAATATAATTTTATTTGAAGGATAATGTAGATATTCAGAGAACAGAAGAGCTTTTTCAAATAAAATAATCTGTTATTTCAATCAAGCTATTATTATAATCAAGCAGCACATTTATTTGGATCAACCAATATATTTTTTCGATTCAATTAGTTTTTTTTTCAGTGGGCGATCCTTTGCCAGGCATTAAAAAATAAAACAATCAAACGCGACAATAACTATCACCACGGAGAAACTATTAATTGTCATTCCTTTGCTGCTTAGGTAAGTAGAATAGGGAAATCATATGAAAAAAATCCGTGTAGTCGCTAGCGAAAACGTATTTCTTCCGCGAAGCTGAGGAATCGTGATTATACAAATTTTTCACTCCTCAACAAGAGATCGCGAAAAGGAAGGAGAGGTGCAGAATGCCGTCTGCCCTCTGTGGCTTTACGTCTCTGACATGACGATGCCGAAGAGGGACAACAAAAAGAAACGAAGTGGGGGGCCGAAAGAGAACGAGAAAGGAGGGAAAAGAATGAACAACATGTTTGCGTCTTCCATTGAGAAGGGAACGTCAGGCAAGAATATGTAGCTCTCTTTTCAGGAAGTTCCTATTCATTCGCGAGAAAGAGAGCCCTGCAATTTTAATAACCACATCCTACGTAAATTGTTCGGTAAAATGGCGGATATGCGTGGCTTGGCGTGCACCATCGGCAGTAACAGCGGCCATCATCTCACCAATTCAATGAGCACTCGGTACGTAGCAGCTCTCCCCACTACCTGGTTGCTCATGCTGGACAGACAATTTGCATGTCGCAATATCGTTAGCCGCAGTACTCGCAACCTTTTTATCGCAGTACTCGCCATCTTTTATTGCAGTCTTTCGATCCACGTAAGCGTAAACAGAAGCTCAACGTTTGTGTAATGAGTTTTTCTTTGCTGAGCACCCACGTAAACTCCCTGTATGTGCCTTAGGGTGACATGTCACGAGTCGTAAAAAGCAGCTGCATTGTGGCAAGGTATCAGTTATTATTGGCATTGGCATTATTGGTCAACAGCATGTTCAATCACCAAACCGATGCTAATACGTTATAAAGTTGCTGCTGCTTTTTGATGCCCATCCAATTCTAGCCTTGGAGTAATATTTCACAAGCAGTGAGTAAGGAAGAACTTCACCAGTTTACCGGTGTGAATAGCGTGAGTCGGATAGCATGTTGAGTTACAAAACGGATGTTAGTAAGGTACTAACGACAAGTTGGTACCGCTTTTTGCTACCCGTCGCATGCTCGCCAGGTTTCACTAGCGACAGTCCAATAGCCTATTATATCACCGAACCAATGCTAGGTGATAGGTTACCGGGTGCTTTTTGGTGCCGGTGAAATCTAGCCTAAGTATGATATGTCGTAGGTGGCAAAAAGAAGCTGCATTTTAGTAAGGTAGGGGAGACCTAGGAGGGTTAAAACAATTTTTAGATTGCACTTCATATCTCGCAATCGAAACGAGAAATTCAAAAAGATTTGACGTTATTTTGCAGCCTTTTTAATCGACTAATCGATTTTCGACTAGAAATGACTCTAGGAATTATGTAACCAGTAAAAAAACCATTTAAGTACAATAAGTCGTTTTGTTTCAACTCTCCTCATATCGAGGTGAGTTGAAACGCCTGGGGATTGGTACAAAATATGGATATAAATTATGTCAAAACGCATTGTTATTAAGAAAACTTTATTACGCATTTTTAAGCTTAACCTCGACATTAATCTAAGTCTCACTTTTATATTTAGTCTGACAATTTTTTATAAGTTATCACTGAAACGAATATAAACTAACGAATCTCACGGAATTAAATAGTAAAATATAGCAAACGAAAAAATTGATTGACGGAAAAACTTTATGGCAAGAAAGCAAATTAATCTCTATTCTGACAAACAATTGTGACATACATATGAAAGTTCTCCACCAGTGCAGGCTTCGTGCGACCATGCTTTGCACTCCAGGCATTGCACCCACTTTTTATTTAGCCTGCTGTTTGAATACGATTCCATAAAACACACGCAAAAATATTCTTTCTCGTCGTCACTTTCCACGTTCTCTTTGTGCTTGATCTTTCATCCAGTGGAGTAACCTCTTCAGCGGCGAGCTCATATATTTCTCGGCTCGCCATGCCTCTATCCGTTTTCCTAATATACTCATTCGGCATCTGAAATAAAACAAGTGCAAGCCTTGCAAACCACACCACAAAATATAAACGTATGAGAACATTACTGCAACCGAGGTAAGTTGAAACACCTTGTTTCAACCCTCCTAGGTGTCAAAAATGCGATGCCACTTGATTCGGAACTCACTATTGATAAAGAGTATTGCAAAACAAGTAATTCAATATGACAAATCGAATGCGAAGTTAGTAAGCTTCCAAACAATGCATATCACATACCATCAAATATATAAACAAGGTAACTAAAGCTTAATGAAAAATACGACAAATATTTACCTTTGCAAATTTCTTTGGCGCCAGTATCGGAGCGAACTGACAAGTGGCGCGCGTCGTAGCAATGAAAGAATAGTATTTTTGCCAGCTTGCTAACAATCACATCTACCGAGACATTGACACTGTTTCAACTTACCTCTGTGTCAACCCTCCTAGGTCTCCCCTACCAATCGTTACTAGTATTACTCCAATAGCATGGTGAATCATCAAACCGATGCTAGTAGGCCACCAAGTCGTTACTGCATTTTGCTGTCCATCGAATGCTAGTCTTATCGTTAGACGTCACAAGCAGTACAAATCGGGAGCACTTTACCGGCTTAGTAGTTGTTATTAGCCCTAGTCCTACAGCATGTTGAATTACCAAACTGATTTTAGTAAGTTACTAAGCTTCTCCTGCTTTCGACTGTTCATCTAATGCTTGCCTTAGCAGCTTACCAGATTTCACTAGTGGTAGCCTAATACCACGATGAACTACCAAACCATTGCTGCCTAGAAAATGCTCACATTGTGGTGACGTGTCTCGGGTGGCAACAAGGTTTTTTCTAAATTGCCAGTCCATACTAGGTTACTCCAACAGCAAGTTGAATCAATACTGGTAAGCTACTAAGCAACAACTGCTTTTTGCTGCCTACTAAATGCCAACATGTGACATAACGCTTGCAAAAAAAAGTAGCAGCATTTTAGTAGACTACCCGCTTACCGATGCCAGGACACCACCAAGGCGTTACTGCTGTTTGCTATCCATAAAATGTTACTAGCCTTAGTCCTACATGTTGAATTACCAAACTGATTCTAGTAAGTTACTAAGCTTCTCCTGCTTTCGACTGTTCATCTAATGCTTGCCTTAGCAGCTTACCAGATTTCACTAGTTGTAGCCTTATACCACGATGAACTACCAAACCATTGCTGCCTAGAAAATGCTCGCATTGTGGTGACGTGTCTCGGGTGGCAACAAGGTTTTTTCTAAATTGCCAGTCCATACTAGGTTACTCCAACAGCAAGTTGAATCGATACCGGTAAGCTACTAAGCAACAACTGCTTTTTGCTGCCTACTAAATGCCAACATGTGACATAACGCTTGCAAAAAAAAGTACCAGCATTTTAGTAGACTACCCGCTTACCGATGCTAGGACACCACCAAGGCGTTACTGCTGTTTGCTATCCATAAAATGTTACTAGCCCTAGTCCTACAGCATGTTGAATTACCAAACTGATTCTCGTAAGTTACTAAGCTGCTACTGCTTTCGACTGTTCATCTAACGCTTGCCTTAGCAGCTTACCAGATTTCACCAGTGGTAGCCTAATACCATGATGAACTACCAAACCACTGCTAGTGAGTTAATAAGTGACGGCTGCCTTTTGCTGGAAAATGCTCGCATTGTGGCGACGTGTCTCGGGTGGCAGGTTTTTTCTAAATTGCCAGTCCTCACTAGCGTCCCTCCAACGGCGAGTTAAATTTCTAAATCGATACTGGTAACCTACTAAGCTGCAACTGCTTTTTGCTATCAAATGCCAACATGTGACGTATCGTTTGCATAAAAAGTAGCCTTAGTATTGTGGAGCGCGCCATTTTCAGTCATGTGGGAATAGTTTATTACCATTCCCCCGTTCTTATTTCTATAGCATTCAGCTTAAAAGATCCTCATCTGGCTCTATCGAATGAGACATGGACAATCACTGACCGGTATGTTGGCATCGGCTTGTGGTTGGTATGGGGTCGGATTGAGCAGGTTTTGCAGCTCCTTTCGTCTCACCAGTGGGAGAGTTTGCGAATTAGGCTACCGTTGGTAAGGCAGAGCTCTTCCGTTTTCTTGAATTTTCCACTGGATTACTGGCACAATGAGAGCGAAGATATAAGTGGCGGAGAGGGTGAGAGTGGGTTAGACTCGGGAGGAACAAGAGTAGGGGCTGGAGTTGTTGCTTCTAGTGAGTACTATTCGTGTATAAACTGCGGCATACCTTCGTGCTATTCGGCAACATGAGCGCGTTTTCTCTCTCTCTCTCTCTCTCTCTCTCTTTCTCTCTCTCCCTCTCCCTCTCTCTTTCTCTCTCTCGCTCACTCTCACACACAAAATCCTTCTCTCTTCGCTCACTTCCACGCTGTTCGTGGTTCTCTTTTGCTCGCTCTTGAGAGCTTGGAGCGGCGCTCTTTGATCTGCCGCGGACCACGCCCCCTTTTTTCATTTTTTCACTCCTTAAAAGGCAGATGGACAAAGTGTATTGTAAAGTGGGCAGCGCGCGAGAGAGGTCTACGCTGTAGGTGAAGCGCTGCCGAGCCGTGTCCAATTACAATTATTAAGGACTCCGCGGGGTTGTTGCGCGGCGGGATGTACCGCGGATCTCATATATATACATATACATATATAGGTACATATATAGCTGGATCTTTGTATAGATATAGATATGAACAGATAGTCCCCCCTCCGCTCTTTTATATTTATACATACGTTTACTGCTCGCGGCGGCCCTTCGCCCAAAGGGGGTGTGTAGAAAGACCGAGCGAAGGACTGGAAGGTGCCACATAGATAAGGGAAAGGGAAGGAGACTTATCAACGAATAGTACAATTAGTCTGAACTAATTGTCTAATCGCATTCTCGACGCTCGATTACGACCGCAACGACGATCAAATGGTCCACGATTGTACCGTTTCTTCATCTCTCATACGATGATCCATCGAATTAAACCTTTCCCATCACCCCCCCCCCCCCTTGCCGAAAAAACCTTTGTCCTTGCGACGTACACACGTACTTTTCTCCAGGTCTCAGACATTGCGTGTCCGAAACACCAAAACACGTTCGTTCGTCTTGATCTTTTCGCTTTTGAAAGTCAAGTCCCTCATCACCGCGGGGGCTCTTGCCTTTTGGCCCCTGTCCCCCCATTCACAGCCACTTCATTGTTTGGCCTCGCGGCTTGATGAAAATTGCCATTAATTGAGGCATTTTGATGGCAAGTTGCCATTCATTGTATCATCGGGACAAGTGTACGTCTCCTTTATACGTCTCGTCGATCAATCACTGTTTCATTATAGGCGAAAAAAAAAGAAACGCACACCTATCCGGAAATCGCCATTAAAATCGTGGGAAATTGGTTGACCTTAAGGCAGGGAGGGGGGTAATTTGCTATACAGGAAGCATATTTACGATCATTTTTTTTTTGATGACACAGTTAATATGTATTTATTTATGTAATTAGTATATAATAAAAGAACATTTGAAGAATATTCTGTAAAATTTTCGTTAAGGCCTTAGGCCACTCTAGAGGCCGAAAAAATAGGCTTTTTGGGGATTTTTTTTCAGGAAAACTGCAAAATAAATCGAGATTACAAAAAAGGGTGTTTGTCATACATATCAGTGACTGTATACAATAATTTTTTTGAAGCGATTAATTTCAAAATGGCGGCTGTGCAGCGTTTCTGCGATGACGTCCCCGTTTTTCCAGGGTCCGCGTCCGGACAAGCAGCTCCTGTAATTTTTGAATTATGAGCCAATGAATTGTTTTCCATTTTATATCATAACTGCTATAGAAGTACGTAGGATATTTCCGATATATTGATTTTTGGCCAAATGGCGCACTTCTAAAGTGGAAGGTGAAAAATTTGCCCAAAAAATCGTCAAATAATTGTTAATAACAAATTAACTGGGCAATATAAAAAAAATCGTACGTACTTTCATAGACAATGTATTTTTTAAGATATATTCATCATTTCAAGTGAATCGGTTGACAATTGTCTGAGTTATGTTTCCGGCCAACTTAAAAAATGCGGTGGTGAGATAAACACGTTTGAAGTTTTGAGTCGTGAGCTGCGGACCAGGCGGCCTCATACTAAAATTCGACAACCGAGTACTTAGAGATTTTTCCCGACCATAATCTTTTGGGACATCATTTTTGAGGTCCTAGGGGACCATTAAAGATTTTTTCAAAATTCTAGAGTGGCCTAATCCCTCAAGGTAACGCTGTCGGGTTTTTTTTAAATTGGTTTTTTAATTTTTTATTGCACTTAGAATCCAAAATGCCGATCTTTCATTTAAAAAATCGAAAATTTCGTTATTGTATAATAAATTAAAATGATAAAAAATTGAAAAACTCGACAGCCTTACCTCGGAATTTATCTGTAAAATCGGGTATATAATTTGAAAAGGATCGTCGCAGTAGATTTCGAGCTAGAGAGGTCACTGACTATGAAAATTCTAAGTGCGAGAAACTACACTAGAGATTTCTACACTAGAAAATAAAAAATTAAACATCAATAAACGAATGTTTTTTTACCATACTTACACAGAATTATCGATGCCAAAGCCATAAAGCATTCATATCACAAAAAAACGCCAAAAAATACCTCCCCCCCTCCCCCTCCTAACTGATTAGCAAGAAAAAGACGGGTGAGAGAGAGGGGGGGCGGCGTTTAAGGGGTTGCCCCCCCTGCGATTTTGAGAAAATCGATTTTTTTTATTGCATTCTTTTGAAGTATAAGTATCTGAGAATATGTCCTGAAAATGTCAAGTCGATCCGAACAAAATTAACTGAGATATGAGCGTTGAAAGAGAAGAATCCGCGTTGAAAGAGAAACTTTAAACGCGTTTTTCTCAAAGTGGCATTTCTGAAGTCGGTGACCAAGATTACTCGAACACTAATGAACCGATCTTCTTGAAATTTTGCAGGCTTATTTAATACATAAAAATGTAGTTTTTAATCGTTCGATTTTTTTTTCGAAAAAAAAAATGGCCGTTTGATAGCCAAAAAACGGCCGTTTTTTTTCGTTAAAATCGAACCATTAACTTTGACTGTCCGCCATTTTGTGAAAAATGAATATTTTTTAAAATCCTTCGATTAAAGACTAGTTTATACTTATATTTGACTAAATCCATCCGCATTTTTTTCTTCAAATGATCCACTTCGCCGCAATGTTGGTCACCGCAAACCGTGTATATAAAAACATTATTTCATTGACGGCCATTTTGCCACTAAACAATGTAATATTTTTCAATAAAAAAATTACTGAAAGTTCTTCAAGATGTGTTCTTTAAGATGGTATATTGATCGATTCAAAAAGTTTTGTAGTTTTTCTTTTAAAAAATCATGAAAAAGGCCTTTTTTGCGCTACAAGTGGAGGTAACGCCTTAAAAGAGGTGATAAATGAAACGACGGGATTCACGGGATTTCTCCTGACGCTGTGCATACTCGGTGTTTGAAATAAAACCAAAGATGGACACACGAAAGATGACAAACGTATAGTTAGCGAGAGGATGAGCGGCCAAGATTAGCTAACGAATTTGGGGACGGAATCAGTGCTGTTCTTGCTCTCGTTCCCGCCGTCATTCAAGGAATGTTTGCTCTCGAGGAGCATCGAATCTCGTTCCTCGGTAATTGGCCAAGCAACGGAGCGCCGCCGGAAGGGTGGCCGGGGCTCTTCCGTCCGGTGATTAATCGGCATGGTCCACTCTCTCTCCCGCAACCCCCTCCCACGGCCATTCCTCGTACCTTCTTAATGCTTTTCTTCGTGAACTTAATTCTCGACGGACCAACCCGTCGTTCACGTCAGACGCGGCTGTCCATCACACGTTTGCTTCTTTTCATGCCTAACCCAATTTCTCTAATGCGCGCGCATGTGTTTCTGGGAACTGATCACTTAAATCGTCCATTTCGCGGCTGTTTTTCCGGACATGTCACGAAGCGATTTATTTCTCGAATAGCAGCGATACTGTCAAATTGAAGGAAGGTCGTGAAGACCAATTTGTGGTTAGTTGCCACCAAACCAAAAGTCAAGTAAAGTTAGCTACAATGATCTGCGATGAGTCGCAATTGTCTATGGCAGCGGTTTTCAAACTTCTTTGGCCACGGAACCCTTTTGACACACTAAATATTTTACGGAGCCCCTAAAATAAGCAAAAACCTGGTTTTGTGTTTATTTTTTCATGAAAATCGGAGGATAGTACGATATCCGGGGCGCCAAGTTTGGACCGTTGATTCGTGATATTTGAAACAAAGAATGAGAATTTTGAGAATAAAAAATTTGCCGTGTTGGCGTCCTTAAGGCGTTACCCCCACTTGTAGCGCAAAAAAAGGCCTTTTTCATGAATTTTTTTAAAGAAAACTACGAAACTTTTTTAATCGATCAATATACCATCTTAAAGAACACATCTTGAAGAACTTTCGGTAATTTTTTTTATTGAAAAATATTACATTGTTTAGTGGCAAATGGCCGTCAATGAAATAATGTTTTTATATACACGGTTTGCGGTGACCAACATTGCGGCGAAGTGGATCATCTGAAAAAAAAATGCGGATGGATTTAGTCAAATATAAGTATAAACTAGTCTTTAATCGAAGGATTTTAAAAAATATTCATTTTTCACAAAATGGCGGACAGTCAAAGTTAATGGTTCGATTTTAACGAAAAAAAACGGCCGTTTTTTGGCTATGAAACGGCCATTTTTTTTCGAAAAAAAAATCGAACGATTAAAGACTACATTTTTATGTATTAAATAAGCCTGCAAAATTTCAAGAAGATCGGTTCATTAGTGTTCGAGTAATCTTGGTCACCGACTTCAGAAATGCCATTTTGAGAAAAACGCGTTTAAAGTTTCTCTTTCAACGCTCATATCTCAGTCAATTTTGTTCGGATCGACTTGAAATTTTCAGGAAATATTCTCAGATACTAATACTTCAAAAAAATGCAATGAAAAAATCGATTTTTTCAAAATCGCCAGTTGTGGTAACCGCTTAAGGCATTATGAGTGCTTTTAGCGGCGATTGGAAATACGCCAAAATTCAACGATTGTTGTTGGCTCATGGGTACAATATCTTTATTTTATCGCATATAATGGAAATTGACCGGGCGAACTTTAAAACGTATTCCTTTGTTTGGGTGTGTTTGGGTTTGTTTAGTGATATCATACAAATACCACTAAACGTAGTATTTGTATGATTTTCAACATAAATTCCAAGATTATAATGCTTCATTTATTAATATTCTCTGTTGATTTATAATAATAAGAATTGTTCCATATAATTACGACACCAAATCACTAAACGATATACGGTAGCGTGCAAAAGTTTCGGGCCACCCTATTTTTCGTGGATGTTGCATAGAAATACGATGATACGGGGAATACAAACGAGTGATGACACTTATAATCGGCGTCGAGATGCTTGATATTTAAAAAAACGTGGTATAAACAGTAATATCACTCTTCAATAATTAATTATCCAACAGTATTTATTTAATGACTGTGCAAAAGTATTGGGCCATATGCTATTGCGTATGAAAACAAAAAACAAAACATTATAAAAATAACAAAACATGGTTTAGTTTTCGCTCTAGAGTCAATACTTCGTTGCCATGCCCTTAGCAGCGATTACAGCAGCACATCGTCGGGGTATAGACGCAATTAATTGCGAGATGCGATCTTGTGGCATCTTTTCCCACTCATATTGCAAATGATCCCATAATTCCGTCTTGTTGGAGTGATTCTTCGTTCCAACGCGAACCTTGATCTCTTGCCACAAATGTTCAATCGGATTTAAATCCGGTGACTGCGAGGGCCAGTCGAGGAGGCGCACTTTTCGGCTTACAAGGAAATTCTTCACAAGACGCGAAGCATGTTTGGGATCATTGTCGTGTTGATTTGATATCGTACATCGTATCTGGTACCTGCTGGACGTCTTACGTACTTGCGACCATCACTTCCGAACAATTGAAATTTGGATTCGTCGGAAAAAATAACTTTCCGCCAATTCGATACTGTCCAATGTTGAGATTTTTTGGCTAAATTCGGTCTAGCCTTCTTATTCTTTGGGCTAATGAGTGGTTTGTTTACACCGACGCGCCCAATCAATCCCACAGCCTTCAGACGTCGGGATACCGTAATATCCCGATACGCCGACTGATATCAGCAAGATTCCCACTGCGTAATTCTCGCGGAATTATTGCTGCAGTTTCTCGCGTATCCATGATGCACATTCATTTCATGATTTTGTCCACGCGTTTGAAGTGTTCGTTGTCTACCGTTCCTTTTATCACACAACGAATTTGTTGATTTATATTTCGTCCCCACATGCAGTCAGAGGTTCGTGGCGCAAGTGTGCAGTCGAAGAGTTAAAAATATTCTTCTTTCGTTCTGGAAACAAAACTTTATTTATTGTATTATAAAGTGGTGCAGCAACAATATGTCTGTCAAATTTTAATAAAAGCAATTATATAGCGCGATTTTGCTCATTTATGACAAAGGTACAAGTAAACAATACATCACATACATACAAACATACATTGTTAGGGAAATTTCACTAACGTTGTTCACTTCGACGAACGAAAATGCTTGTTGTCGTCTTTTGGCCAGACAAATTGATTTAAGGGGTTAGGCCACAGTAGGGTATGAAATCATGTGCGAACTTAACAATTTTTCTCGTATGAAGAAAAGTGATTCACTCATAAAATTAATTACACATCTATCTAGTATGAATATCAAGCTGTTATAAAATATATATATATATTTTTTTTCGATGTACAAAATGGCCGACTACTAATATTTTCTTTTGTCATCTTTTTTTTAGGCGCACCGCGGCGTGACAATTAGCATCCACAATTTTTTACCTAGAACAAAAAACAAAAATTCTCGTCAATCTACATTAGAATACCTAGAGAAGTGCGAACGGAATTAAAAAAAATTGTTCTATTCAAAAATTGTAGGTATGTGAACTTAAATGAATTTTCAGTGAAAAATTTCGTTATAACTGCTCATAAAATGAAAGGTTTTCCATTAATCAGAAATTTTCGTACGTACTTCTCTACGAAACGCAATTAGGAACATAACTTTGAAATTTAAAGTAAATCGAGTGAAATTGTTAAAGTTATTTGTCACGCCAATTGGAAAAACGCTGTTTCGAGAAGTCTCGAGTAGTCGGTCACATCGAAAAAAAATAATTCTAAGAGCTTGATATTCATATTGAATAGATGTGTAAATAATTGTATGAGTGAATCACTTTTTCATACGAAAAAAATTGTTAAATTCGCACATTATTTTATACCCGTTATTGTGGCCTAACCCTTAATGCAAACAAATTATATGCTATTGAGACGTGATTTTTATTCTTATAATTGACCACTATATTATAACAACAATCACAGAGCCTTGACTGAGCCGACAAAATATGAAAGCTACACGTCACTAGTGTCCGCACGGAGCCAATATCGGAAGCCCACGATCTATTCGTAACCAAAGTTTTGTTTCTAAGAGCTCAGATCTAAGAATCAGCAAGGACTTCTCTCTCTCTCTCTCTCTCTCTCTCTCTCTCTCCTCTCTCTCCCCCCCCCCCCCTCTCCCCCTCTCTCTCTCGTCTCTCTCTCTCGCTCTCTCTCTCTCTCTCTCTCTCCCTCTCTCTCTCCCCCTCTCTCTCTCTCTCTCTCTTCTCTCTCTCTCTCTCCTCTTCTCTCTCTCTCTCTCTCATCTCTCCCTCTCCCCTCCCCTCCCCCCTCACCCGCGTTTTATGAATGTCCCTACGGCCAAGAATCATCCGCTTTGGCATGATAATAAAAACGATCGCGACGAACGAAAACGTTCACGGGTAAGAACCTATTATATGCACACGGTAGGATTTAGCGTTGTGGACAATCGAGCAATTATTTTGTCAACTCGACGGAACAATCCACCTCATATAAATGGTACATTTATGCCATTCACAGCTTTGCACGTGTATATACATACACGTGCATACGTGTATATGAAACTTCCCCTCGGGGAATCTTGGCCAGAGCATACACGCGAAGCGAAAAGGCCTCCCCGCTACGTTGTCCGACGAAATCACTCTTTCTTTCTCCCCTGTCTCTTTCTCTCTGTGTTGCTTTCTATCTCTTGTCTCGGAATTGCGAAACTCTAGGGGTCCCAAAGAATCGGTGAATATACCGTCACCACGAGAGTCCATTGTGCGGTGTGAGGCTTCACGATGCTAAGAGGACAGAGAGAGGCCGAAAATATCGCTCGTCCTGTCTCTCTAAGACACCTCTCTCCTATGAGCCCAAGAGCCCTCGCTCACGTTTCAAACTGTCCTCGCTGCACTTTTGACATTTATGACGCGACATGATTTACGATTTATTTATGCCGCGAACTCCGCTTTGCAATCATAATACCGTCCACACCAAAGACCAAGAGAACCGCGAGCAGGAGAGAGGGCTTCTGGGCTGCTGCTTCTTACGAACAAACGATCACCATTTCGCGAGACCCTTAAAACTCCCTTTTTACAGTACACGCGACATCGAGTTCTTCTTTGTTGCGCCGTTGAGGATGATCGTGCAATCACGACCGTCTTAAGGGGTTTCAGCGTGAAAAAAACACTTTTTTGGGATTTTTTGTCATCTATATGGATAGAGTAAATTTATTGAAACCTTTGGTACATTGTTAAGTGTCATTTCAAGAACATTCCGTGAAATTTGTACGCGAAAATATCCACAAACAAGCCGGTGACACAGCTTTTCCAAGAACGCCTTTGGAAAAACACGATCTGCGGTGTTCACTGTATCTCAGCTAGAAATTATCTGAAATCAAGTACCATTAAAATTTAGTCAAAGTGTCATCAAATCCTCCCCCCAATGGTCTTTGATAATTTTTTTTCATTTCTAAATTTTTGGTGGTCATGTAAAGTGAAAAGTGCTATTTTTCACGAAACATTCCGCCATTTTGCGGGTGGAAAACTCCCTCAATGTAAAAAAATCGCAAACTAACAGTTGGGGGGAGGTATTTTATATGTAGAAAGTGTGTACCGAGTTTGAAATAAATTGGTCATGTAGTGTTCAAATGGCAGTGAACACGGACTTTTAAAAAGTGGTTTCGAGATAAACGAGTTTGAAGTTTAGAGAAGTCGGAGCTACAGTGTTAGAGGAGCGGGACTAAATGGTCAATAACTTCGAGAGATTTGCTCTGATTGACTTGAAATTTCGGGATTATATTTTTGAAATATTCATCTATAAGGAAAGACAAAAAAATCAATTTTTCTAACGTGCAAACCCCTATGCTCTCCTTAATAAATAAACTGTTAAAATTAGCGAAGGCGATCGGTGATGTTATGCACAATTCAGGATCTAAAGTTAGTTGCCTTCGACATTGTAATCTTTCCACGAAAACGGCGTCGACATTAAAAGGCCTTGTATACGCGATTTCGCCGATTTTCGAAGGTACTTTTCTAGACGCGGTTAAATAAAATGACGCATATATTGACAACATTTTTTTACAGAGCATCTATGCACATTGTTAAGTATATGTTTTAAAAAATCCGAAATATTAACAAATGGCGGAGATATAACATAATAAAGCAATGTATTTTTATTGCGCGCGCGTTGATAGTGAAAGTTCTCGGCATCGATGTGGGTGTCTGAAAAAAATGAACATATTTATAATTGCATAATGAATGTATCTTCAGTGTGAACCAACAATATTATTTTTTTAAATTATTATAATAGAAATTCGAAATTAAAAATTTTTTACTCAATTTTCTGTCGGTATTTTATTTTTTATATTTTTTTGTGACATTGAAATGTTTGCTTCTGTGGTTCACACGATAGGTGATGATACTAAGAATATGTTGTGAAAATGTCAATGCGATCTGAACCTTCGTTCAAGAGTTAGAACTCTCACAAGGTTAAAAAAAGTGAATCGTGGAAAACGGCTTTGAATTTGGCGGTCGGCCGCTGCGCGGTATCTATTATAAATGCAATATTACCTCATATAATAGCTTTTCAGAATTTTTTAATTTTGTAAAGCTTAAAATATTCCTAACCGTCGGGGCTAATGGAATTTAAAAAAATAAAATATTTAGAAAGTTTTCGCGTATATAAGGCCTTAACGTGTGTGAACAAGAACGGTATAAAAATAACACGGATATATGCGTTCAAACAACACACTCACGTGTGGTATTCTCTTACACGCGTTGAAACTTGTAAAATGTGTCTAGAGCCATTTACACACCCAAAGTGTGTAAAAACAACACGATTATTTTTGCAGTAATATACATGGGATACGACGGAATAATAAATTGAATAACAAAAGCTTTTGATGTCACAATTTATGCATTTATTGAACTAAACTCAACAGTACTTATATATTACTCTGTAGTATGTATAAGAGGTGTCACTGTTTTTCTTGTCTTCGCACAGGCTAGGTTCTCATACACCTTTGCGATGACGGCCACTTTTTGCTTGTCGATAATGGTCTCGAAACAAAAATACGTCGCTGAAGATTCAATGCAGCTATCGAGGTTTTGGAACAAGAAGACCAGAGGTAAGGAGTACGAACGCCTATGGCGATCACGATCCAAAAACGTCCATGGAAATCCAGCTGAGAAGGGCGGCGCTGCTCTCCTACCGAACCGAATTGAAGTCAGCAGCAAACCAGTCGGGAAACACCCTTTGCTACTTCATATGGAGCTATAATTTGATCACATTAGTTGTAAAACCAGTGCCGTACGATGTACAAAAAGCACGTTTTGCATTTCATATGGAACGGTAATTTGATCAAATTAATTGTGAAACCAGTTCGTGAAGGAAATTTTTATATATTAGATAGATAGAATTCTTATATAAATAATATAGATTATTTTGGAGAAATATAACGAAATGCGGAAATGCAGTCAATATGTTTTTTTTTTTTTCGTTGCGGAAGCAGTAACAAGCAAAATTGGTTTATAGACCGAAGAAAATTCATAAGAATTTTGAGTCCAGACAAAACTTTTACAAATGATCACACATTATGATACGCTGTACAGATAAAGAATAATAATGAAATAGAGAAATCAAGTCAATGTTTTTTTTCGTTGCGGAAGCAGTAACAAACAAAATTCATTTGTAGACATAAGAAAATTCATAAGAATTTTGAATCTAGACAAAACTTCTACAAATTATCACACATTATTATACGCTGAACAGACAAAGAATAATAACGAAGTACAGAAATGAAGTCAATATGTTTTTCTTCGTTGCGATAAAACTTTTGTCTGGATTCAAAATTCTTATGAATTTTCTTGCGTCTATAAATAAATTCTGTTACTGCTTCCGCAACGAAAAAAAAACATATTGACTTAATTTCTGTATTTCGTTATTATTCTTTATCTGCACAGTGTATTATAATGTGTGAATATGATTTGTGCTCATTTGCGAAAGTTTTGTATGGATTCAAATTTTCATGAATTTTCTTATGTCTATAAATAAATTTTGTTTGTTACTGCTTCCGCAATGAAAAAAAAACATTGACCTCATTTGTGTATTGCATTATTATTCTTTATTTGTACAGCTTATCATGATGTGTGATCAGTTGTAAACGTTTTGTCTGGATTCATAATTCTTATGAACTTTCTTCGGTCTATAAATAAATCTTGTTTGTTACTGCTTCCGCAACGAAAAAAAACATATTGACTAAATTTCCGCATTTCGTTATTATTCTCTAAAACAATCTATATTACCTATATAAGAATTCTATCTATCTAATATATAGAAATTTCCTCACTAACTGGTTTCACAATTAATGTGATCAAATTACCGTTCCATATGAAGAAGCAAAGGAGGCTTTTTCCATTTCGTACGGCACTGGTTTTACAATTATTTTGATCAAATTATCGCTGCATGTGAAGTAGCAAAGGGTGCTTTCTGCATATCGTACGGCACTGGTTCGTTGCTGACTTCAGTTCGGTTCGTTAGAAGAGCAGCGCCATCCTTCTCATCTGGATTTTCATGGACGTTTCTTCAACACTGCGTTCGTACTCCTTACCTCTATTCTTCTTGTTTTGGAAAATAGATTCCAATTTCGGGTTCTCCCACGTGACAAACTCAAAAATGATCTATAAATGAAAGAAAAAGGTAAGACCAAATGTGGTATTCAATTAACCGGTTAATCATTCGATGTCAAATCAACTAATGCGTTTCACGTGATACCGTAACCAAGGTGATTTTTAAAATATATGATCAATACCTCGCAATTAACACACTTAAACTGTGTTGCCTTTTCCCGTGTTATTTTTGCTCGTGTGTTGCCATCAACGTATGTTCTTTAGTCCAATGTGTGTGAATATGAGTCTTGTATGTTGATTCTACACGCTTTATGGGTATTCGAATAAGCGTGTTATTGATGGGGACAGCTACGAAAGTGTGTAATAATTTAGTACGTAGGAACGTCTAGCCGTTGTGTTATTTCTACATTGGACACACGTCGAACACGCCTAGTTTTTGCAGTGTAAGTGTAGCTGCGAGAAATGGATAGCCAATTGAGGCAGCCATATAAAACTGCATCAACCCAGTTGGATGCTCATGAATTGACCGCAGCCATCTGCAAAGACGCGGTAAAAGAGGTCAGACTACTGTCACATCGTTGGCGATCCTCCATCTGGTGAAAACTGTCGTTCCGCCAAGCTACCACAAGCCATATCTCAATTTCGTGAAGCGCTGTTATCGATATCCCGGTTTATGATGGTATCAACGTTCACGTCCGACTGGCCTAGTCCACAAGCCGCAGGTGTAAAGATTGGGCGTAGTAATAAAGAAAAGGTAACCTGCCAAGAGAAATTGCACGGTTGACGAACATCAGGATGAGAGATTCGCCGGGTCGTGAACGCGTCAATGTGTGTGACCGTGAGTGGTGCTTACATGATATTGCCGCACAGCCAGTCGTCAGTCAGAAACAGGACTCTCTTTGTTATGCATCTTGCCCCCCCCCCTGCTCCACCCTGCATCTCACTCCCTGTCTCATGGGACCCAACAACGATAAAATGAGCTACATTTTTACGATTATTGCCTCGGCGAGCTGTCACTACCGTTTGAGCTTCTCGAGATAATATGGACGGCCACGTATCTCCAAACGCTTAACTCCCCCTGACCAGACACTCCGTTCATACCGTACTTTCTGCTACACCACTGCACATTCTTAAACAATTTAATCTTTAACGCCTTCGTTCCCACTTTTATCTTTATACAATTTCAGCCCGTACTTAGCCGTATGTGTGTATTATATTGGAATGGCACATTCGAGAACACTCGGGCACCAATGCTGCTTCTATGATGATCAGCATTTTTTTAAACCGTAGGTAGCTTCATGTAGCAAGCGTTAATCAGCTTTTCAACGACATGTATCAAAGTCTTACTTCAATAATCATAAGAATGTCATACGATTGTTTAAGGTCGAAATAAATCGGAAAATCAAATACCTTGTACCGGATTATGCAGTACAATTAAGGGGTTTGGCCACTCTAGAGGCCAAAAAATAGGCTTTTTGGGGTTTTTTTTTCAGAAAACCTACAAAATAAAACGGGATTACAAAAAAGGGTGTTTATCATACATATCAGTGACTGTGGACAATAATTTTTTTGAAGCGATGAATTTCAAAATGGCGGTTGTACAGCGTTATTGTCATGACGTCTCCGTTTTTCCAGGGTCCACGGCCGGACAAACAGCCCCTGTAATTTTTTAATTATGATGAGCCAATGCATTTTGTTCCATTACATATAATAACTGCTATATAAGTACGTAGGATTTCTTCGATATATTGATTTTTGGCCAAATGGCCCACTTCTCAAGTGGAAAGTTAAAAATTTGTCTAAAAATCGTCAGATAATTGTTAATAACAAATAAACTATGCATATTTAACATAAAAATCCTACGTACTTCCATAGACAATGTATTTTTCAAGATATGTTCAACATTTCAAGTGAATCGGTTGAAAATTGTCTGAGTTATGTTTCCGGCCAACATAAAACAGTTTGGAGATAAACTCGGCACAGCCCCCATTTTTAAATTAATCGCTTAAAAAAAATTATTGTATACAATCACTGATATTTATGATAAACAGCCTTTTTTGTAATCTCGATTTATTTTGTAGTTTTTCTGAAACAAAAATCCCCAAAAAGCCTATTTTTTCGGCCTCTAGAGTGGCCTAAGGCCTTAAGTGAAATGAAGTTTAAATGAAGTTTGATGAAGCTTTGAGTTGCGAAGCTTTGAATTGAGTGAAAGGAAGTTTAATGAAGCTATCAGTTTAACGTTTAGGGCCTCCATTCCCACTTTTATCTTTATACAATTTCAGCCTGTAAGCCGTATGTGTATATTGTATTTATATGATGGAATGGTACACATGAGAACACTCAGGCACCTGAGCTACTTCCATGATGGTCAACATTTAAAAAATCACAGGTAGCTTCGTGTACCATGCATTAATCTGATTTTCAACGACATGTATCAAGTTTTTACTTCCACAATCGTGCGAATGTTATACGATGGGTTAATGTCGCAATCAATCGGAATAATCAAGTACCTTGGACCGCAATATGCAGTACAATTGAGTGGAAGAAGGTTTTGAGTGTTCTAAAGCCGTTTTCCACTCTGCTGATGAAACCTTCGTTCACGCAAGGCGGGCAACCACTTTCGATGCTTCAAAAAATCATTTTTTTTTTCATTTTCATAAATCGTTAGCAAAATATCTTAAGGGGCCGGTCCACTTTGAAAATTTCAAAAAAATCGAAAGCAAGCAAGACTTGATGAAATCGACGATGATGAGCAATCAGAAGGGATTTTGTACGGTGCAGGAATTGCCGATTGAGTTTAAGTAAGAGTTTTTCATAGTATAAACTTCAAACGTGTTTTTCTCGAAACAATGTTTTCAAAATCTAGCTGCATCGTATGTCTCAAACTAATAAATCGATTCTCTTGAAATTTGAACCACATAATGCAAACATGCTTCGCAACAAGATGACCCTCGACGATTTTGAAATTTTGATATTCACTCTTTTTTTTGCGAAAGACTGCGAAAAACGCGTTTTTTTTACTTTTTTCGTTTTCAATTTGCCATTTTTTTATTTTTTGGTAAAACTTTATATCCGAGGGTCATTTTGTAGCTGGTGTCATACTGAATCTAATGGACTTTGATTTTTTTGTTTCAGACAAGCCGTTGCCGAGTTGTGATGAAGCTACCTAGCCGACCTATTTTTGAGGCGTTACAGTAAACTATAGTTTTTGTACTTAAAAATGAATTTAAATGAATTAAATTTTTTTTAAATGCATATTACGTTTTTATTTACAAGCCCAACAACTTTTATATTCATATCTTTTATATTCATATCTTTTATAAAATCCTCAAAAAAAAATCGCGAGAATAGCCTTTTTCGTGGCTCCAAAGTGGACTGGCCCCGTAAGAATACACCCTGAAAATTTCAAAAGATATTTGGATTCCGTCTAACGGTATGCATATAAATGATAAAGACTCTCCGCTCGACTCCCAACCACTGTGACGGGTCAAACCATTCAATTTTATTTGGCTTTTTCTCAGAGTGTACATATTCGAGAATATGTGAAAAAAAATGTCAAGTTAAAATATTGAAAAGTGACAAAGTGACAGATGATTTAGTGAGAACAGGTAGCGCACCGATTTACATATACTAAAACGTTTAATCGCATTTTTCTCGAAACGACATTTTTTCAATTAGCGGGAATCATAACTCAAAAACTAGTTGATGGATCATCTTAAAATTTGGAACACGTTTACATAATATAATTTATTAAAACATGAACCTAAAGTTCGAAAGATTAGATTGTTCAAAACACATTTATTATTGCAACATGCCGGGGGGGAAATGCTAAAAATCGTTAATTTTTTTCAAACACGTTCCAACATTGAATTCTCGATTTTTTTTTCTAAATTTAGGTTCATGTTCTTAAAAAACATCTCAAGAATGTATAAAAATTTGTAGGAGTATTTCAGATGCGAATCGCGAGCTGCACAATTCCCGCAAATCGACAACGACGATGAGGACACGCCAAGGGACACAGCGGATTACACCTTAATTAATTAATGAAATAACTTGAAAAAATTACCAGCGATGTATGCAAATATGAATAAATTATTGTCAGAGTTGCGGAAATTTCCGTTTTTTTTTTCACAATAAAAAAAATCCATATATCATCTAATTTTGTGTCTCCTAAAGTGGTTGCCGCTTTAATGAAGATATCCAACAATTTGACAGTTCAATAACACAGCTTTCGGTTAATTGAGGCAATGGACATAAGGGCTAAAAATTGAACGGACGCTTGCAGCGAACCTTAAAAGTAATCGCCGGGGCTGGAATTGGGTATTTGCGACGGGAACTTCGTCCCCCCCCCATTAATTGTACGTAAGAACAAGATACTAGGAGAATCGTCGGAAATGAGAGGTTGGTAGGTTGACAGATGCCTTTGAGGTAAACGGCAAGAACACAACGCAGGAAGTGGAGTCCGTACGACGTGAGAACGATCGTAAACTTATGTCGTAGGGGAATAAAATGAAGCGTTTCGTGTTATCTCGTGTCTTGTTCCGAATTGCATCCCACTCTGCCTCGTCCATTCGTATTATTTAGGTCGTACCTCATAAAGAAAATCGTTTGAAAAATTACTTAATGCCTTTGCGGATGTTCGTGCACGAAGGAGAGACAACGTGTTTTTTTTTAACCCTCAACTCATCGTTTCCTCCTCGCGGATCTTGCGTGCAGTCGATGACTGTTGTGCGCTGGGACGTAATACGTGCCACGTTAAGTACGTGATGATGAGTTGCGCACAAATCGTCAGCGAGCGGCGCAGCCGCATATAAAAGCGTTACGACGCTCCCGGTGGTTAAGTACTTCGAGGCGCACAAGTATTCGAAATACCCGTTGGTTGTGAAGTTTCACAATGTACATTGAATAAATAACAGCCGCTGAAAATATTGCTGTACCAACGAGACCTTGGCTGCCGTGCTTCTTCACGTACAGCGCGGATGAATGAAAGATTGCTTGAAAAAATGCCGCATCGAGGATCGGTTAGAAAAATACGATTCAATGAATGGCTTGTGAACTTGATCCAACGTGTCCCTGAGACGCGAATTATGGTTGCCTTCGAACTCGATTGCCAGCTTTTGGCAACCCCGTCACTCCGAACCTTTTGGAAGAGAGGTTCAAGAAGACATCCAAGTGTACGATAGGGGAGAAGCTCCATATCTCGGATAGTTGCTCAGGGGGCTATACCAGTGTGAACGCTGAAAATTTGGGTGATTTTCGGGAATTTTTTTGGAAGAAATGTACTCAATTAAATGTTTCGGAAAATTACAAATATATTTGGCTATATTTGACCTATATTACATAATTTTTTCTTAGAAAAATATTGAGACCTAAGCGACTTATGCGCTGCCTTCGGAGGCGCCAAAAAAAAAGTTCCTCCACTGCTGACATGATTCCGGCCGATTGAGTAGCTGAAACCGAAAAAGGAAAAAATGTCGTCAAACTGGAAGGTATTTTCTGTACAATGACGTACACGGAAAAAAAAATCCTGTAAATTTTTATGGAAATCCCATCAAAATGTACTGTGTCCCACATCAATAGCGCCTCTCGGTAAAAAAATCTTCGATATTTACTACGTAAAACTCTAAAAAGTGCACGCCACGTTTCACACAAAGAACTGTGGGAGTATTGAGTTTATGCTAAGCGATCGATAGATTTTCGGGGTGTGAAAATGTGAACAGTAGATGAACCGACTCACGACTTTTTATAATGTGGACCTGTGAACAGTAGATGAGCCGCCTCACGAATTTTTACAATGTAAAACTGTCAACAGTAGATGGACCAACTTACGAATTTTTACTATGTGAAACTGTTAAAAGTAAACGAACTGACCCACGAATTTCTACATTTAAAAATGTTATAAAATGAACGACTTCATTGACAATTTTTTACACTGTGAAATCGCAAATAATGCAGATAGTGAATAGCTTTATGTATATCAAGCATTATTATACGTGAAAGCGAGATAGAAAAGTACAAATACAATACTCACTTCGTTTTTTCGTCCTCTTTTCAGCAGCGACGAATCTTTCACGGCACTTTTTCTTCACTAACAGTTTGTCGTTGTTCACTGTGTGTGTGTGACCGTTTTCACATTGATTATAAATAATTGTCGTTTCTCGAAGACACTGCGCAAAACTTCACGCCACGAGATCCAAAAGAGCACTGAGTAGATGTCGAGACTGAGGGCGACCACGCGATAGAATTTTTCTTTGTTTATTTAGGCGTGCAGGTTTGAACGCCTTAATCCCCGAGTTGACGCGGTCACGCGTTTACAGTGCACATTGTAAAAATTCAAGGTACACGCGGTGTACCGCGCAATGTCGGCTGTAACTTCTACTGAGCGCTTTGAAATTTTTTTCATGTATCACACTAATAAATTTAAATATCCGTATTAGTATTCAACAACCCGTTATCAAAATATGCCTTGCCCGATTTGTTAAAAAATGACAATTGGCTCTGTAAAAATTAAATCTCTACGTATTGAATAACACCGAGCTACGATACAATTTGCAAGGTGTACACTGCAGTTTTTAATTTAAACTCACACCATATTTTTCAGAAGACAATACTAAATTCCAATAGAATTTAATCTCATTTTTAACATTGGATTGTTGAAGAATTTTATGGTTCAAATCAGTGATTACCAGTCTAATCTCACTTTTTTTTAAGGGACTCTGTATATTTTACGCATTGAGTACCGCAATATCTTATATTTAATTTGTAAATTCGACAGATTACTTTATCGCGGTGATCATTATGATTCTTTTACAGTTTAAATCTGCTTTTCCATCGGTTCGAATAGTAAAAAAGCACGTCTGATCCATTATTTTTTCCTAAACGTGCTATAACATGATTGGTTTACAGTGTAAAACTGCATTATGTTCATCTTTCCTCAGTTATTTATAAACACCAACTATTAATTTTGACGAATCATTTTTTTCCGTGTAGGATTTTCGAAAAATATCAAAATCTAACAGAATGGCGTAGTTATTAAAAAAGTCTGTTTTCTTGCGTATAAAATGGTCGTTTTTTCAATGCCAAATCGTCAATTTTCATCCTATCAAAAATATCCTACGTCATTGTAGAGTAAATATATTCAAGAGTACTCAGTTCAAATTTCAAGTCAATCGGATAATTGCTCTTTGAGTTACAATGTCAGCAAATTTTAAAAATCTCATTTCGAGAAAAAGGCGTTTAAAGATTTAACTATCGATTTTTGCAAGATAAAATGATAGAGATACGGCCTTGAAATTCTTACAGGATATTCTTGAAAGTATGAACTGTCGAAAAAGGCAAAAAAAAAATCGTCTTTTTTTCAAGTGTCACACTGGTATAGCCCCTTAATATCGGATAGTGGACTAACTCGATTTTTCCTATAGCGCCATCGGTTTCTTATTTTATACAATAATAACTAGTCGTAAGATGTCGCCAATGCAGAACTTTTGATTGCCTAGCAACAAAAATAGCACATTAATGCAATGATGTTACTTTTCGCCGGCGTGGGAAAATATTTTTGTGCTAGACGGCATATACATTTACAACGATTAAAAAATTGATTTTTTTTTCACAATATTTTCCCAAAGTTTTAAAGCGAAATTCGAAAAACTTCAAACGTTACAGTCCGTCAACGCTGTGCCTCGGCGCTCGAATTAGGAGCGGGCGTGAACTTCAAACGCGTTTTTCTCAAAACTGCATTATCGAAATTGGCATGCAGAATTACTCAAAAACTATTAAGTTTGAGTTGAAACTTGGTAGAAATATTGATAATATGGGTACCTTCTACTCGACGAGAATTGTTTTTGAAAAATTGGAAAAAAATCGTCTTTTTTAATCCACATTTTACATAAATGTTGCGTGAAATGTTGATTTTTTTTGTCAATGCGTGCCATTTTCTTAAATTTGCATTTCCTTCATTTAAATTACCGTTACATAGAAACTACACATGTTCTAACTGAAAAAAATGTTTGAACTTTTTTGCAAATCAAAGTCTACGGGAAGCTAGACTGCACGCCGATTCGCAACTTCCGCGGCGACCTTGCTGTAATACTCTGCCACAGCTCCGTCATTTTGATGGAGAATTAATATTAAAAAAATTGTTTTGTATACTTAAATATACTATTAAAGTATACCTAAAGTTTGATAATTGTAGAATAATTATTTCTTAGTTTAAAAAATCCTTCAATATTGTTTATTTGTTTCCTGTCTAAATGCCCATCCCGTCTTAAAAAGTGTTGTTATCATTGACGTAAGTCCAAATGGTTTACATTTTTATTATTTTTCATGAACTATAACATTTACTTTACTTAATAAATATATAATATTCGCGAAAATAGCAATATGTACAAAATATTACTGTTTAAATTCGGCCATGTTAAATCTTCATATCGGTTACTTAATCGAGCCTAATATTTCACAAAGTTTGCGTAAAAATGTTCCAACTGGATAAAAAAATTAACTTATAAACACTGATTTTGATTATAGTTATAAAGTTGAACCAATAATTGAGTTTTATTTTATATAAAAATAGTCCCCTAAAAGCAGCCACAAAAAAATAGAGTTTGGGCCCTTATATCGGATATCCGATTATAGGCAACGTTTTTAAAGCCATGATTTTTGGCATTTTTTGTAAAACATCACATGACTTATAATGTTCAAATGTAATGTGTAAAATAATTAGGGGAACTCGGGGCAAGACGAATACGCGGGGTAAGAAATCATAAGCCTAGCTACTAAAAAGTGTGTGAGAGCACAGTGATCCCATTGGAGTTTGGAGGGATGGCGGAGAGGTGAATGAGTATGAAATTTTTAACTGTGGCGGAAGCACGCGTAAGCTGAGAAAAATAAATGTTCACTTAAAAATATATATTGTATAGTAACAATCAAAAAGACTGATTTTTTGCGTCTAAAATTAAAAGATAAACAAATGTTGATTAGTTTAAATAATTATTAAAGTTGACTGACTTATATATGTATTGTTTTATTTCAACATGACCTTAGCGTTATCATCTTGCCCCTACTTCCCCTATTAGCATCTTGTTGTATTTGGAATGTAGATAATAAAATCGTACAATTTGAAGGTGTTATCAATTGTTGATTTTTCTCAATTTCAATTAAAAGTATCCGCTATATGGTGCCTCTTTCTTGTGTGAAGGGGCATTCTGGCATTCTGCAAAGTTCTCCAATTAAAGATACGGTGTGTACGGCGTTCGTACACCTGTATTCACAATTGTATATACGGGTCTAATGGTACATGGGGCCACACCGCGAGAAGCGTTTAAGCCAAATTGAAATGATCTATTCCAGTACCCTCGTGTTAGAAGATAATAGAAAACGCGAGTTATTTTACCGTGCTCAGACACCTGCAGCTGCCATGTCCTATAAATATGGTGAGAGAGGGAGAGGGAACGAAAGCTTCCGATTCTCCCCCGGCGTTGCTATGTGTAGACGCCATTTTGCAGCATTGCCACGGGAGACTTTTCTTTGTTCTTACTGCACAGATCGATCCGGTACTGGGTATACGCAAAATATACGTAATAATTCATCCTACTCGGACATTGATGACTTTGTGTAACTCACACAATGTGAAAATACCTGCACTTCCATGCGATAAGACGTATCAACATTTTGCGGTGAGATCCGAAGTGGTATCGTCTCCGACACTCTAGCCAGGTGTGACTTCAATTAGTCGGTCGTCACACCAAATTGATTTTGTTTCTCGATATACGACGAATGGGAATGATCAGGTAGTCAATTGACATTCCGTATGGTTCCAACGCATCGCAGCTGTCGAAGATTCGCCGGTGTGATTTTTATCCCCGGAAATCTGACTTTGGGACCGCGTTGGGGTGCTTGCCTCATTTGACAGATGAATTCCAATGCTTTCGAGGAATAACGACACGAAACTGGCGCCCTATAATGGCGTGTTACTTCCGGTCCCCGTTCACTAGAGTTTTTCAACTACAGCGTGTCTGACAAAAACGCTCGGGAAAAAAATATGGCTTCCCCAAACTACCTTCTACCCTTCGTTCAACGAATACCCGTCCATATGCTGCGAAAGCATCTCCCTGTGAAGAACTCTCCGCAACGTTGTTCCCCGACGGATGCCGCGGTGGTAAGGATTGATCGCCATCGTATAAAATAGACTAAGAACTTCACGAACGAGCCCAGTATTTCAGGAATTAACCATTAACGCCACCCGTTGACTTCCAATTCGAAAAGTACTTCAACAAGCCCAGGCGGCAACTGTTCACCTCATAGACAATGATGATAAGCTAGATCATCAATTATCTCGAGCGTATAAGGATATTCCGCGATAAATTGTTTGTCCACTTTAAAAGCATTTAGCAATTGCACCGGGGAAATCTCGCGAGCATGTATACCCCCCTGAAAAATGATATCGCAACTCGCCTGTAAACGTTCCCCTATCGCGTACAGTATATTATTATTGCGTGGCAAAAATCTCTATTCCATCACACACGCGTTATTAAATACTTTTTATCTTGATGCATTTATAAAATGCGCCAACTAGTCTCAGCTCGAACGGCATGTATATTTTTGTAATGAATGTACACCCAAGTGCCTACACAATTATCGTATGAAGACGATGAGCGAGAGGAAGAAGAGAATGAAAGAATGAAGAGGCGAGCGAAAGGGAAGAGGCTAAAAATTCACCGACATGTGCAATTACGCCAGTCATTTACAACTTGGGGCTCTCGAGAGTCTCGTTACCGCGCTTGCGTGGCGTTCGAACGTTCGCTATAGAATGTCTGATGTCGATGTCTGGGGTAGATAAGCCCCGACATTGCTGACATAGCGGTGACTATAAGTACGAATGCAAAACCAGAAAGTAAATGTTCCACACATTCACACACACACACCCATCATCACACACACCCACCATCACACACACCCACCTTCACACACACCCACCATCACACACACCCAACATCACACACACCCACCTTCACACACACACCCACCATCACACACACCCAACATCACACACACCTACCAACACACACACCCACCATCACACACACCCATCATCACACACACCCACCATCACATACACCCACCATCACACACACCCACCTACACACAAAACGAAGTGTTCATGATGTGGAGGACGAAGGGGCGTTGAGAAAGGTTAGATGCGGGAGAGAAAGGGTGAGAGAGGGGGCAAGGAAGTTGTCGGGACGTCAGAGGGAAAGGGTTACGGACTCTCGGAACGAGGTGCACCAACAGACCACGACGTGTAACTTTGTTTCTCGTCCACGTTATTGTAACGATACGGGCAAAGTAGGCTGAGTAGAGACGACACGACTGCTCACTTCACTGCGTAGAATCGCATACATGTACATGCGCATATATAATGACATCGGAATCGTAGAGTTACTTTGTACGCGACCTGACGACGATGATACGTCGCTCATACGAAGGAGCTACACTTCGCTGCGTCTTCTAAGCACTCGCTAAGTACGTATTTGGAGACGGTCATTTTCGCCGACTAATATCTATCCTCCATTCTTCCATCTTCTGCATTTTTGTTTCCGGTTCGAAACAACGTACGGCCAGGTCTTGATATGGCGTATGGTCGGGAAAATCATACAAGCTGCCAATCGATTTTGCACTGACAGATCATTCATCTCAAGACCACGTGATGCGGGACATAGAAGAGATGAAAAGTGATTCGAGACGCGGCCGGAGTAAGACGCGAGTGGTTTGACGCCGGATGTGATCGGACCGCAGAAAAGTGTGTATCAAGGCGTTTCGTTAAAATCGACTTTGCCAGTCCCGGCTGACATGTGGCCGGACGTTGTACCTACACGTTACCTCTCACTCACCGTATGGATGGATGCTAGAAGGTGGTCATCAACAGCTTTGTCCCCGAGTACTTATTGTCCTTCGGTACCACGGGCATTCTCCAACTTGTCCTTTTGTGACTTTCCAGCATTGATCGGTTTATTATGGATTAAACCGTGGGAATGAATCTTCCATGATCCGACGGTTCATCACGTGATACAAGGGTGCGTCTTTTTTCGCCGACTGTATATGGAGACATTTTGAACAAGACAAATATTTCGCTCCATTAAGCCGTGGTGAAGATAGAAAAGGAATGAAGATTTCCGAATCGCGTGCCAGCACAGGCAAGTACGGTGTAACGAACGATCAATTTTCTTTTTTGCATCCTGAACTGTAAGAGAACAATGTAGCCGGCAATTTCATATATTACTATTGATGACTGCGTTGCGATATATCACATCTTTGCTTGCTGATCATTTTTGCCCAGGTGCATTGGAGCGTTGGTATTGGAAGTATTGATGGAGAACAACCGATTATTGATAGTTGAAAGATTCATATGTCCAATCGTGATACACATGTACGTATGTTACATACAGGCTTCGTCACTTTTTAATAACACGTTGCTTCGTTTCCGCAACCAAAATGGCGTATCAACCGCTTCCGCTCCGTTTCGTCGAGGAACGGCTTGGCAAGCTCTCTTTTGCTTCTTCTTCATATTCCTCGTTCTCCTCTTTTTCGCCCGCAGTAACAAGGAAAAGAAAAAAAATTCGGATGAGCGAGACGGCAAAAGCGAACGGGGCACCTGTCGTCTCTAAATCTCACTACTTAAGCCCGCCCGCGTCACGGTCTCTGGACTACACAGTGTAAAACAGTGGACCTCTCTGTCTTCTGTGTATTGCGTTTAATTGACTACTAGCGTGCTGAGTTTACATACTCTCTTGCTTCATCCTCCTCCTCCAGCTCTCTCTCTCTTTCTTGCTATTTATACACTATCTGTTTCTTAACCGGGCGTCATTAGTCCATTACTTGCATTAAGCAGACGCATACGCGCGCACGAGCGAGTTTTCAACCTCAACGAAACCTAAAGACTTTGATCTGATGCCACGTGTTTGTTGGGCTCGTCTGAATAAACGGGAGCGTTGAGCGAACGATCTTTATTGAGGTGCTGATGTGATGTATACATTTATCCAAGACAGTATATTGCTATAGATTCGATGAAAGCTCTTGCAGAACCATTGATGTTGAGTGTGAAGAAATGTGAAGCATTCCGTTTTTTCGGCTGCTAGGAGAATTGCACCGTACTATGAGTCGGTTATGGTGGTCAATGCGAGAACTACATGTATCAACAACAAGACCAATCGCTAATGAGCAGCGACCAAAACGCTCTACTTATAGTAACTAATAAATGAACAATCATCTGAAACAGGTGTCATGCCACCGGTTTTCTAGTCATGGGGAATCAGTGGGGTTGATTTCTTCAAGACCGGGTCGCTGCCAAACTTAATTTACCGCGAGTTTCTGACGAGACTAATTTAACGAGCAAGGTAGCTCACTAGCATCACTCGATGGATTTTATGAGCCATTTAGGCCCGGAGGAATAGGACATCCAAACGCTTCCAATTGGTCACTGTAGTTTGCTACTCTGTGATCCGTCGGTTTGAATGGCATCATTGATTTTCGGAGTGGGACAATTTATGTTCAATTGAATACTGTGCGATTTCGAGCATTTGTCGTTGGCAAATAACCTTGTGGACAATTAACGCAAGTGACTCGTTCAAGTTTGAAGAACAGGCCAATGAAACCGGACTTGTCCACACTACATCAATTTTTTGTCGTGTCAAAAACTGATTTTTAGAGGCAGTTTTCACAAATTTTGAAGTGTTTAGGGTCTGATTTGATTCAAAATATTTCGCAAGCTAATAAAAGTGTAAGAAAACAAAAATTTGACATAGCGTGGACAAGTTCGGTTTTGTTCGCCTGCTCCTCATTTGTGTTCACTGGAGTTCTGTGCCGTACAACGATGGAACAAAAGTCATACAGGAGAAACCAGATGTAGCAGTCATCAGCGAAACGAAGTAATGTTTTTTTTTCTTCGAATTTTGATGTTATATCTATCAATTATCAAATGTAAAACCTCGCGCACTCGATAATACTACGGTACCATCATACTAATCCATTTGCGGGAGAACAAAAACACGAATGCGAGTCGGCTAATGTTGTTTTAATTAAGTAGGCGGTTAGTGGAAAGAAATCGTAGCTGCGAAACTCACTTGTACATTCTCTTATTCACTCTTACTCTTTCTCCATCTCTCTCTTCGTCTTCTTTTATTTCTAGAGGTGGCACGACATGTGCCCCTCGTATGTTCAGACGCGATGGACGATTTCGCGTAACTAATCGCCGTCCCCCCGGCAGCTCATCTCGTTTTTTGTTTTTGTTTCTTTTCGTAGACCCGGGCAAACGGACAGAGCGAGGCGACGAGTCGTGCTCTGCTCCTATGTGCGCTCACGTTTTCCCCGTTCACAGGGCACTTGTTCCTCATCCCCGGTTCTTCCCCCCACGAGGCCGGATACTTTGCCGGGTGTATCCAGGAGTTCCAGAAAACTGCAACATTCCTCAGAACCGTTCACGTCTTTTGCCCAACTGGACAGCATGTTCTGCATGCCGTCAGCGCTAGGCCGGAATCGCGACTCATTTGGCCACTCGATGTCCAATAATGTTAACATCGTTTAATTACTTCCTGCACGCGATCATCTGTGTTTCGCCATTTTTATTCGCCGGATAATAAATACGTCAAGCACTATCGCGTATGACTATTTGTTACCATTACTTTCCAAATTGTGCGATGGATAGACGTTTTTTCTTTCGTCTTTCAATCCTAGAACATGGTTTTGATGTTTCACGAGTTTGCAGAGCCCGAGAAATCAGCGCAAGCGTCTTAGACCCTCGACCATCTCAGCCCGCACTGACAATATTTATCGCTTGTCCATTAATCAAGGGCTTAATGTTCGACAATGTAAATATACGGCGGGACCAGGCATGGGGACGGGAGGAGGAATCGTGCACTCAATTAAACATCGGTACACCTGGACTGCCGCTGGGAGCGCACGGTTGCGTAATTTCTGCGGGAATGGGCTAAGGAGTTTCGAGACAATTGCCGATATGTTACCATTTCACCCAAATTCATAGATTTTTTAAAATTAGATTTAAAATTAGTAGAATTTACAATTGAAGAAACACTTTTTGACAGTGTCTACGCTCATCGCTGAATGGCAGTTTTCGACACGAAATAATGTGAATTTTTAAAAAATATAATGAAGAACTGTCATATCACTCAGTACATGGTGTCACTGATGGCGAAATTGTCAAATTGACACTCAGTACATGATGTCACTGATGGCGAAATTGTCAAATTGTCACTCAGTACATGACGTCACAGATGACGGAATTGTCAAATTGTCACTCAGTACATGATGTCACAGATGACGAAATTGTCAAATCGTAACTCAGTACATGATGTCACTGATGACGAAATTGTCTTTCAGTACATTGTGTCACGGATGACGAAATTGTCAAATTGTCACTCAGTACATTATGTCACGGATGACGAAATTGTCATGATGAACTGAGCGATTTGACAGTTTTTAAAAATACTTTAAACATTTTTTCACACTACTTCAGCGTAGGCATCGCCCTATGTTGAAAGGTGTTTCCTCAACTGTAAGTTTTACGGAAACGGTATATCGATCGATTCACAATTTTGAGCGTGCATTCAGTATACGACGAAGAATTTACTGTATGAATGAGAATCAAATGGTAACATATCGTCAATTCTACCGAGACTCCTTAAGGGGGGTTACCTTTTGGCGAAGAAAACTTTGCTGATTTTTATGATTTTTTTTACAGGAAAGATTTCTTCGCCATTTTTTAGACTTAGGGTATGTTTTATTACTACTTTTACTGTTGGATGGTATTCTTTTTATTAACCTTAAAAAATGGCGTAGGTACAGCACGGTCTTTTAAACGGGTTGCGGCGGATGTTGTCAAAAAGTGAGAAATGTTGAAAATCGATTAAATGGTACGTTTTGAAAGAAAAAGATTGAATTTTCCGAAAAATAGCTATATTTTGCAATGAAAAAATAGATTTTTTTGTTTCAATTTTCAACAACACGGGTCATGTTTCAGACGATAAGGTTAGAATGATACGTCGCGCCAGTTTTGAAAATGCAGTTTAGAAGACCGTGCCATACCTCCAGCATTTTTGAAGATTAATAAGAAAAAAAATACCATGTAACAGCCAAAAGTCGTAATTAAACATACCCTAAGTCTCAAAGATAGTAAAGAAATTTTTCCCTTTGAAAAAAAGTCACGAAAAACAGCAATCTGTTTCGTCGCCTAAAGGTATCTCCTCTCTTGATAAGTGCGAGAGAAATTATTTGCCGCCATGAATTATGCGTGGACTCATCTTTCCGCAAGGTTGCCGATACGAGGATGCCTTTACCGCAACCTTGGCTCGTACGACAAAAAAGGACGATCAGCGCGATCACGTTTGATTTTACGAAACTACGGGGCAATCGACGGTGGGACAGAGCGGGAGCACTTACCGGTAAGCTAGAGTGCTCGTTTTTCAGCAATCGGAACAGTGATGATCTTCCGCATCGGCTGTCGGTAATGTATCGGCATATCGGGAGGTACGTAACGCTCCGCGCTGAATTCCATTGCCGGTGTCTTATCTTCCTTTGGACCAACGTAATTCACAGTTTTCTGCATTACCGCACGAAGCACTGGCAGAACTCACTGGAACACTCGGAAACCTGCTTTACCAGGTAGACATCAGAATTCGTGAATACTTTTTTTGATGGAAGGACGAAGTTCTTGCCGCTTTGGCCAACACCATAGCCGTTTGATCATGAAAATCTGCATTCGCTCATAAACAAGTGGCCCAGTGTGGCGGGCAATCGTACTTAGCGTCACTCTAGTCCCGGCCAAGATGCCTACGTCAATGGTATCCCAGATACCGTTGTCTCATTTCGACATCTAGGCCTTCGAAGAATCACGGATAAAGTTCGTAAAAAAACGTGGCTTCGCGGATCGCAGTGTCATTTGGGCGAACTCGTGCGCACGCGAACTCTTCGTTGAGTCCGGTCTCTTACCTTATCGTTGGAATGTTAAAAGGCCACCTCTTCGTCAACTTAAATTTATACGAATTAAAATGCCGCGCAGGGCTGTGGAGCTGAGTCTCTTAAGATAAGACGCCTTGTTGCAAACCGGACCGTGGAAGCAAGAACGCTCTGGCTCTCGGGGTCTTACCTGATCGCCTTCTCTTGTGGTTTTCTCTCTTTCTCTCTTTCTCTTTCTCTCTCTCTCTTTCTCTCTTTTCTTCTTCTTCTCTTTCCTTGCTGTTTCGCTTGCACACAAGACCGAATGCCCCTGCCGAGCAAGCTGCCCTCGTGGCGGACTTTGCTTTATGCGGACACTTTATGCCCCCGATTGCCAACGACACCGGAACCCTCTCAACCCAATACCGATCGCCGGGAGACCCCCTTACCAATCACAAAACAACGGGCAAAAGAACGTTTAATTTAGGGTTCCGCGAAGCACAGCTATTTTCTTGCTTGGCGATAGCAGCAGAAGCAACAGCATCAACGCCGGCAAACGGCACATCGACAGCAGCAGCGGCAACAGAAACCGAACAGAACCCTCACACCTCCGCCGAGACGTTTAGCAATCCCGTTAGAAGCAGTCAGCGCAAGCGGCAAGTAGGCTGCATTGTATTTCATCACGGCTCGCAAGTCGAGGGGCACTCGTTGTACCCTCGCAAGTGCAAACCCAACGCAAACCCAATTTTTTTCTTCGTACGTGTATAGGAAGGTGGCGCAAAGTGGTTTTTTTACTCTTTAACTCGGATGGGACAAGGATGAGCAAGCAGGGTGTAAACTCTTACCTTGGAATTAAGGCCTTGTATACGCGATTTCGCCGATTTTTGGAGGTAATTTTCTAGACGTGGTTTAAAAAAAATGACGCATGTATTGACAACTTTTTTTTTACAGATCATTTATGCACATGGTTAAGTATATGTGAAAAAACCAGAAATATTAACAAATGGCGGAGATGTAACATAATAATGCAATGTATTTTTTTTGTGCGCGCTTTAATGGTGAAAGTTCTCGGCATCGATGTGGGTGTCTGAAAGAAATGAACATATTTCTAATTGCATAATGATTGTATCTTCAGTGTGAACCAACAATATTATAAAATAAATTATTATAATGAAAATTCGAAATATAAAATTTTTTACTCAATTTTCTGTCGGTATGTTGTTTTTTATATTTTTTTGTGTCATTGAAAATGTTGTTTCTGTGGTTCACACGATAGGTGATCATACTAAGAATATGTTGTAAAAATTTCAAAGCGATCTGAACCTTCGTTCAAGAGTTAGAACTTTCACAAGGTTCAAAAAAGGGAATCGTGGAAAAACGGCTTTGGTGGTCGGGCGCGCCGCGCGGTATCTATTATAAATGCAATGTGACCTCATTTAATAGCTTTACAGAATTTTTTAATTCCGTAAAGTTAAAAATATTCCTAACCGTTCAGGCTAATGGCCTTAATGTTGATACAATGTGAAAAGTAATATGTGTCTTCTCAATGGAAAGTTCTCATATGCAACGATGATGAGCAACTTTGTATGCCGCCTGCTCCAATGGCGTTTCGATCATTATCTGCATGAGTAAAATGTAGTGAGTAAAATGTATTCAGGGTGTTCCGTTGCGAAGAAAGCGTTGAGATAAATCGAAAAGACGAGGTCACATAAAAAAGTGTTTCCTAGGAAAGTTTGATGGTTGAGGGTATCCGATGGTAATAGAAAAAAATGGTTCGGTCAACACGTCTAGGAAATACCGCGGTCACTTTCGATTTTTCGAATGGAAATACATGGTTTTCGTTGTTTGGACAAATAGCTGATTTCGAGACGAATCCAAGGGAAAAAGAAAAATTCTCTAGCTCAAAAATCAAGAAAGTTATGAAGGTGTGAGGCTGTATTCTAGTGTGAACACCCATTCTCAACGTGAGTTTTTGAAAATTAAATTTATAAAAATGGTTAAATCTACAATGTGAGTATTTCACAGTTATATCGATACATATTTGAAGTAACATCTTAATCCCCGAACCTGGGTCCTTTTCGTCCTGCCCAAAATCATTTTCTTCGCAGGTTGCTTAATAATTAATGAAAAAAAAAATAAATAAGAAAAAACCCTATTTTCCCTCGAGAAGTACGGTATAAGGATTGACCATGAATTTTTTCATATTTTTTCATTGACAATTGTAGGTTTGGTAGTGCGAAGACGAAAATGACCCAAGTTCACAGGAATAAGGTGCCTCAAATACCTTCGCGGATTGAGGGCTAAATTAAAACTTTTTATTCGTCTTAAATTCGAAATTGTACATGATATTTGATGTTGCGCAGGTCACATCACGTACATTTTTTATCATCAGGCGATATCATTGTGGTTATCCTTGTCATCTGAAACAAACGATTTAAAAAAATTATATACTTTACGAGTGTGATTATCGTTCGGCCCTCCAATACAAATGGTTAGGCAAAATTTACGAAATGGCGGCGTTTGAAAAATAACACTCTGATTTTTGCAATAAAATGTTCACTTCGCGCTGCTCGGAAAAATAGTAATTTAAAGCCCAGTAGAAAAATACATGCCTGATTTGAAAAAATGTTTTTTTTTTTTTTTTTTTTTTTTTTTTTTTTTTTTTTTTTTCAAAAAACGCGTTCAAAGTTCCTCATGCAGTAATAGGGTGGATATGGATATTCACTGATTTCAGCAATTTATCTTTAGTCGGCTAAAGGCTTTAGACCTCCAACTGTAAGAATGTGAAAAAAAAAACAATTTTTTGACCAGACGCACTAGAGTACGGTATAAATGTTTTGGGAAATATCCCACACTGCATACATTACAGTGGCGAATTACGAAAAGCGCATTCGTCTCTGTATCGAGCAATATGACCAGTTATGGCTGTTAAGGCGTTACCCTCACTTGTAGCGCAAAAAAAGGCCTTTTTCATGCATTTTTTTAAAAGAAAACTACAAAACTTTTTTAATCGATCAATATACCATCTTAAAGAACACATCTTGAAGAACTCTCAGTAATTTTTTTATTGAAAAATATTACATTGTTTAGTGGCAAATGGCCGTCAATGAAATAATGTTTTTATATACACGGTTTGCGGTGACCAACATTGCGGCGAAGTGGATCATCTGAAGAAAAAAATGCGGATGGATTTAGTCAAATATAAGTATAAACTAGTCTTTAATCGAAGGATATTAAAAAATATTCATTTTTCACAAAATGGCGGACAGTCAAAGTTAATGGTTCGATTTTAACGAAAAAAAAACGGCCGTTTTTTGGCTATAAAACGGCCATTTTTTTCGAAAAAAAAATCGAACGATTAAAGACTACATTTTTATGTATTAAATAAGCCTGCAAAATTTCAAGAAGATCGGTTCATTAGTGTTCGAGTAATCTTGGTCACCGACTTCAGAAATGCCATTTTGAGAAAAAACGCGTTTAAAGTTTCTCTTTCAACGCTCTTTCGACGCGGATTCTTCTCTTTCAACGCTCATATCTCAGTCAATTTTGTTCGGATCGACTTGAAATTTTCAGGACATATTCTCAGATACTTATACTTCAAAAAAATGCAATAAAAAAATCGATTTTTTCAAAATCGCAAGTGGGGGTAACCCCTTAAATAGCAGTTTAGGCTTTTTCAAACAGCGCATGTACATGAACAAAACTAAACCCTTACACACACCCCTTGGATAATGCTAATGCAGGCGGGAGGATGTTGGTAACACATTTTCGGTTCGAATAAGGGCGTAGGTTCGCTCATGTACATGCGCTATTCAAAAAACCCTAAATTACCACTTGAAGGGCCAGTCCATTTTGAAAATTTCAAAAAAAACGAAAGCAAGCAAGGTTTGAAGCTATCGACGATGGTGAGCAATCAGAAGGGATTTTGTACGGTGCAGGAATTGCCGATTGAGTTTAGGTAAGAGTTTTTCATAGTATAAACAACGTTTTCAAAATCTAGCTCCATCGTATGTCTAAAACTAATAAACCGATTCTCTTGAAATTCGAACCACATATTGTAAACATGATTCACAACAAGATGGCCCTCGATGGTTTTAAAATTTTGATTTTTATTCTTTTTGTTTGCGAAAAACTGCGAAAGAAACGCGTTTTTAAAATACTTTATCGTTTTTCATCTGCCATTTTTTATTTTTTGATAAAACTTTATATCCGAGGGTCATTTTGTAGCTGGTGTCATACTGAATCTAATGGACTTTGATTTTTTTGTTTCAGATAAACCGTTGCCGAGTTGTGATGGAGCTACATCGCCCACCTATTTTTCAGGTGTTACGTTAAACTATAGTTTTTGTACTTAAAAATGAGTAAACTTGAATTAGATTTTTTTTTAAATGTATTTCAAGACTTTATTTTGTCAAGTCCAACAACTTTTATATTCGTATCTTTTATAAAATCCTCAAAAAAAATCGCGAAAATAGCCTTTTTTTCGTGGCTCCAAACTGGCCCGTTAACAGCCACAACGGATCATATTGTTCGCCACAGAGCCGAATACGCCTTTCGAAATCCGCCGCTGTCATGTATGAAGCGGGGGATATTTCCAAAAACTTCAAACCACCATAACTTGCTTGATTTTTGAGCTAGAGAATTTATCTTTTTCCATTGGATTCGTCTCAAAATCAGCTATTTAAAGATAAGATTCCGTATTTTATCTTATAGCTATTTAAAGCTATAAGATAAAAAACATGCCGGTCCATTTGAAAAATTGCAAGTCACCGCGGCATCTCGTAAATGTGTTGACAAAACAAATATATTCATATTACAATCGGATGTCCCCCTTGAAATCATAAAACTTTTGTAGGAAACACTTTTTTGTCCGACTTTACCTTTTCGCTATATATTAATGCTTTTTTGAAATGACTCTCGCTGTATACACGGTGCTAGAAAGCTCGATCTAACTTAGGTTACCTTAGTTCAAAGTCTAAGGATTCCGAATTATCATAGTAAGAATGATTTTTCGAAAATTTCCCAAAATTAGGTACTAACTCGTTCATAATGTTCAAACAGACAATAATTGGTAACTAAAA
This sequence comes from Ophion ellenae, assembly GCA_963210295.1. Lineage (NCBI taxonomy): Eukaryota > Metazoa > Arthropoda > Insecta > Hymenoptera > Ichneumonidae > Ophion > Ophion ellenae. Next base: position 10,179,458 of record OY723385.1, on the reverse strand, counting down.
ACTCATTTCCGTCTTACCTTGATGTGTATTCGATCGACAAACGCCAATACAATCATCTGTATCCACACAACTAATTAAATGGGACGTGTTGAATAATTAAAAAGTTGTCGAAAAATAAAAATAAAATTTTAAACATAAGAGGTAAGCGAGTTAGTACCTAATTTTGGGAAATTTTCCACAAATCATACTTACCATGATAAATCTTAGAAACTCTTAGACTTTGGACTAAGACAGCCTAGGATATATATGTTCCTAACGAGTTCCTAACTATATATATATATATATATATATATATATATATATATATATATATATATATATATAACGCCATTTGTCAATAAAGTTGATATCATCAAATCTCAGAATATCACCAAACTATACTATCAGGCAGGAAATCGTCCGATTAGAATCATTCACGAGACTTTGCTCTGAGCTGTTTAAAGAAAAACGATTACTTCAGTTTTATATTCGTGTTTTGCTCGTATAAATAATTATTCGAATGATTCAAGCGGGCGGTACAACGTAGTTTATTACTGTGGCATATGAGAATGTTACAGTAATAATACAGTACAATACTATATATATATATATATATATATATATATATATATATATATATATATATATATATATATATATATATATATATATATATATATATATATGAGTGAATTATACGTTTGCGAGAGTCTCGAATAATACACAATTGCCTACATGTGCAAGGCTATACGGACAATAGAATAAAAAGTATAAAATAACCATTATATATCTACCTACCGCTCTTTCTCCGCGGTGCAGCCTTTCAAAACGAGACTCAAGACTTCAGTCCCTCTCTCTCCCTCTCTCGCTCTGCCGGTCTTTCTATCTCCTCGCCGACGCATTTCGATTTAAACGTTCCGTTGAAAGGGGCTGAATGCGATTTATCTTTGATTGCTGACTTGAGGGTTCAAAAGTCACGAGAGGGAAGGAAAGGGGGTTGGCAAGGTGGGTGGATGACTATCGATGCTGTACTGGCCTGTAAGATGTAATACGTATATATACGAAATCGAAACAATCGCGATTATGGATAATGACACGGCGTGCCTCGATGTCCCCGCTCGCAGAGAACTTCGAACACACACACACGCACGCACACTCACAAAGACACGCACACACACACACACACACACACACACACACACACACACACACACACACACACACACACACACGAACACACACACACACACACACACACACACACACACACAAAGACACACACACACACACACACACACACACACACACACACACACACACACACACACACACACACACACACACACAAAGACACACACACACACACACACACAAAGACACACACACAATCAAAACCACACACGCACTCACGCCATATTATTGTGAATATTATTTTCTCCTACTCTTCAGAAAAGAAATAGATTGTACCGATCTTATGAAGAAATCGATTTATTGTGGTAGAACGATACTGAAAAATGACGCGAATTTGGTGAACTGAGATCATTCGTACGGAAAATAATTGTGAATAATGAAGCAGGCTTGCCTGAAACATGCACACGAATCCATTTGACTAATTACAAACACGCAGTACAGATTGCCGCTTACGAATGCAGCATTTTTTTTATGACCATGTTAACCACTTCTCGCATCCCTCATATACAGCCAAGTGTGAGGGAGCACACACACGTGTACAATGCGCTGAATGTGCATCGTGGATCCTTTGCGTTCGGATACAATCCTATATTCCAAGATGGCCGCCAACCTACACACTGCCTGCATGGAGGCTGGCTCAGAAGAAAAAACGATGAGCGTAATAACGTAGTATCGCTAATGGCCGGGCAATTTCAGCGGATACGAATGCGCCACGCTTTCGTCCCTTCACCGGTGTTTCTTTTTTTTTCTTGTTTCTTCGTATTTTTTTGGTTTTTTTTTGGCTTTTTTGCACTCCTCCGAACTCTCCTTCTTTCCCATCTCTCCGCCCTTGCAGATTAGCTGCGTCTATACTAATTCGTCGTACAATACCAATCCGTAGGCCGCATCGCATCATGCCTAGACTCGGGCAGACCCATAGGAGAAGCGGCGAAATCACAAAATCTAAACGGTCCTAAATGGCCACAAGTGGCGCACGCCCGTCTTTGGGCATCCCCCTTTTGCCCCTCTCCATCGCTTACGGACTCTCTCGCTTCGCTGTTCCTATATGAGAAGCGATGTTTGCCGCGCTCCGATCATCATCGTCTCGACAGGATATTGTTTTTCGGGTTAAGGTCGCTCCGAGGACTAAAAATCGTCCTGGAACACGCATTTAAGATACCAATCATCGATAATCCCCGCAAGCTCGTCTCACCGCAAGTGAGTGAGGGAATGAAAAATAGATTTTGGGCCTTTTTGGAAGCGAGCGAGGTTCATCGCGTTGATTGTGGAAGGCTGTTGAAGGGCGGCGGAGGTCGAAGATAAAAGAGGGGCCAGTTCTTGGGGGACTCGTATTTCGCATTGGAGATTTCTGATTTCCAGCAGGCCGCTGCTGATCACGTGTGTTGTTCGCGTAATGAGCTCTAGTTTGTGGTATAAGCAGGATTGTGAGTCATGCAGTGGTTCAAGTGGGACGGTAGCAGCCTTCGACCTCAAAGTCTGAAAGTTTGGGCCTTCGAGACAGCAGCATCAAGGACTAGTCAAGAAGAGAATGCAGGAAAGAGAGACAACTTGAATGAAGACAAAAATCTACATGTCTTTATGATTGGACTGATGGAGCACAAGACATTGAGCTGTTTGTCGTGGTGAGGCCAACAAGCTTCATCGCGTTGATCGTGGAAGGCCGTTGAAGGGTGGCGGAGGTCGAAGATAAAAGAGGGGCCAGTTCTTGGGGGATTCGTATTTCGCATTGGAGATTTCTGATTTCCAGCAGGCCACTGCTGATTAGGGTAAGCTGGTATAGGAGTACACAGGCGACAAGAGTACGCAGTTATGCTAATGACGAAACGGTTTGCTAATTGAAGCTAACTTCCGTTGTGTTTAGACCGCCTCACAGGATAAGGGTTTCTGACGAAAAAAAACCAGAGAGAAATGAAACGGATAGGCTAGGTAAGTTTGAAGTTTTTGATTTCAATTTCTTATTTATTTTTTACATTTAAAAAGCTTTGAAAGTACGATACACAATTTACTTTCTTCAAAAACAACGATTAATTTCGTACGCCGGTTTACTAAGGTTATTGTTCAAAATGAAAGTAATTTCGCATCTCATCAATAAATGTCAGAAACAGTCATGTTTGATTACAATGTGCAGTTTGTATGAGAGTACGCAGTGCTTGGGTGTATAGGAGTGCGCGCGTACTCTTATATGACTGTTGTTAATTTTTGTGCAAGTATACAAAAAGTATATATTCATATATATATATATATATTATATATATAGTATTTTATATCAGGGTGGATCAATAACTATTAGCACCTTGAATATCTTCGAGACTATAAGGTTCACAGAAATATTTGCTAACATGAAATTGCACAGTACAAAAGGGGCCATCCGATAGCAATAATAGTTTTTTTGCAGGTGGAGGAACTTCGGACATTTGAAGGTCAACTCCATTTTTTAACATGGATCGGTATGTTTTATTTCCTTATCATGAAAGAGGAGCTTAAAGCGAGTTCAACGACCTATAACATAAGGTCATTGAAGGTCATAGGAAGTACAGAAAGGCGATAATACTTACAGTTTCGGTAGTAAGTAAAATTAATACGTTTATGGTAAGTGTTCAAAATGACGACCATCAATATCAATGCGTACGTTATTATTTACGTTTATACATTTCTTAGACTGGTACAAAAAGTACAGAAAGGCGATATTACTTACGGTTTACTTCACTGAAGATAGACACTGTTTCAAGGACGCTTTAATAAGTTTGCAGGATAAGATAAACATGATGAGATTAGTGTCGATGAATCGGTCAATCGAGTACAAAGTATCTGTTTGAAGAGCAAGTCGATATGCTTCTTATTTATGGCGAATGCCAACAAAATTCTGTAAGTTCAAAAACCTTGTATGGTGAACACGTAGGGAAAACACCTAGGGTAAGCAGCATCAAGGACTAGTCAATGAGAGAATGCAGGAAAGAGAGACAACTTGAATGAAGACAAAAATCTACATGCCTTTATGATTGGACTGATGAATCACAATTAATTGAGCGATTTCTGGTGATGAATATTGTTTCTTACCGCTTGAGTTTGCGCACGCGAGGAAAGTAATGCACGTTTAGATGGAGAAGGAAAAAAGATCTTTGCGGTCGCGCTGTTTTTCGGACACTTGAAAGTCTCAATGACGCGGCTCGTGGCCTGGATGATCTTGGAAACGAGTCACTCGCTCGGAGAGCGCCGCGTCGCCTAGCTCGTAATCACGGGCCGAAAAGAATGCCGACCGCAGAGACAAAAGAGGAAGAGACGAAAAACGACACCGAGGCAAAAGACCGCTATGAGCGATGCGCGAGTGACAGATGTTCCGGAAAACGATTTTCGGAAGAACGGAAACTTCCTCCCGTGATGGCCTTGTCTACGTCGGTGGCATTTGTCCCGCTCGTTACAAATTTCCTCAATTGCCCGTATTTATGTGTGTGTATATGTGTACATGTGATTTTCGACAAACGTCTTTTCACGCATCCCACATTGATGGAGTCGTCATCAAAGGCGATTTGGACAACCTGCCAGTTGTCAAACATCTGCGACGCTTAGGAAAGGTCGTGCCTCAGGTGCTTTTACTCATCGGAGACTTTTTCCCCGACTAATGTCCCGAAAATTGGGTTCTCCTCGGCAAACGGAGAAGCTCATTTTGCACGGAACTAATCCGAGCAATTAGAGTCCTCGTCGCCAGTTGCTGTATAAAATAGTTGTGGAAAAAAAATCGTCAAAGTGGAAGTCGAAATGAGGAATCGTATAGTTAGGTCTAGCTCACTTCATCGATGGCCATGTGTGGTATATTTTCAGCACGTTGAACATTGGAATTTGCACGGAATGTTTCATGATCAAATCCTTGATGATCAGGTCCCTGATGGCCAAATCCTTGATGATCAAATTCTTGATGATCTAATCCTTGATTATCAAAACCTTGATGATTAAATTGTTAATGACGTAATCCTTGATGATCAAATTGTTGACGATCGAATCCTTGATGATCAAATCCTTTGTGATCGAATTCTTGATGATCAAATCCTTGATGATTAAATTCTTGATGATCTAATCCTTGATGATCAAATGCTTGATGTTCAAATCCTTGATGATAAAATCTTTGATAATCAAGTCCCTGATGACCAAGTCCTTGATAATCTAATCCTTGGTGATCAAATTCTTGATGATCAAATTCTTGATGATCAAATTCTTGATGATCAAATTCTTGATGATCAAATTCTTGATGATCAAATTCTTGATGATCAAATTCTTGATGATCAATTTCTTGATGATCAAATTCTTGATGATCAATTTCTTATTATCAAATCCTTGATAATCAAATTCTTGATGATCTAATCCTTGGTGATCAAATTCTTGATGATCAAATTCTTAATGAGCAACTTTTTTATCATCAAATTCTTGATGATCAAATCCTTGATAATCGAGTCCTTGATGATCAAATCCTTGATGATCGAATTCCTGATGATCAAATCCTTGATGACCAAATTCTTGATGATGTAATCCTTGATGATCAAATTCTTGATGATCAAATCCTTGGTGATCTAATCCTTGACGTTCAAATCCTTGATGATCAATTCCTTGATGATCAAATCCTTGATGATCAAATCCTTGATGATCAAATTCTGATAATCAAATCCTTGATGATCTAATCCTCGACGTTCAAATCCTTGGTAACCAATCCCTTGATGATGCTTTCGATGCCAGAATCAGTCGAGGACATTGTTTCCGTCTCTCAACATTTCGTCACACCGTTCATTCTTTATCGAGCCTGAATCTCCAATATATCGTATAGGCGCTACGGGAACATGGCTCAGAGCGGCCAGATGTGCATTTTGTACGTCGGTACACAGGATCCTCTTTCGTTAGCGGTTAAACTACCGCCCAATCGATTGCCTCCCTTGAATACTTGATGGCCTACAAATCCGACTGGATGTCCGTACGAGATTTGCACATCGCATGAGCATTCATGGACGTCGAGTGTGCATGTACAGTGATCTGCACGGATGAAAAGGCGGAAAGGGGAGAGAAAGAGAGACAGAGAGAGAAAGAGACGGAGGAGGAGAGATGTACGAAGAAGAGTTGCAAATATCAGTGGCTCGATGCATCCTCGTGTAAAACTCTTTGTACTCGCCGCCTTTCACGATGCAAACACGTTTCCTTTTTTCTTACGATGCACGCTCGGGGATTTGCACGTTTGGTGCTTTTGCAATGGCCACGAGAAATCACCGAGAAGAATAAAACGCCTCAGCTTGAGGTGAAAGATCTTCGCGACGCGTCCCGTCAAATCAAAATCGCCATTGAAGCTTAAAGTTTTAGTATTCAATGCCTCAACTTTGATTTCAACAAATTCTAGGCTCTCGCAGGGTCATTTATTGCCACTGACGAATTGCAGTTTTTTTCAGGTTTCGGTTTTAAATAAGTATTAATGATATTTCATGATTCAAGGAGAAATAGTAATTTCTCAATATTCACTAAGTTTGAGGAAGTTGGAGTGATCGCGACAATGCACGATTTAACAAAAATATATGTTATTGTCTAGACTATATTGAGTACTCACGAATTTTTTTGTTTTTTTTAACACTAAAAACAAGAGATAAAAAATTGTTTAAATTATGTCATTTTACGAGATGTTAAATGGGCAAGACGTTCACACTAGGCGTGATGTGATTTTGTTGGCTATTTAGCACCGAGATAAACCATTTCTAACAACGAATTAACGCAAAGTAAACCTTTGTTGAGATTTGGAGAAAAAAGAGCCCATCTTGCCCATCGTAAACCATATATATATATACAATGTCAAATCATCAAGGTTTGATAAAAGATTACGAATCTTGGCTGGCGAATGAAGAGCATTGCTGCCAACCTCAATGTCCGCGGAGTTGCCGTATTTTGGGAACACGTCATATTAATTAATGGTAATAATAAATTATCTCGTGACACATATACAAATGGCGTCATTATAAATTACTCTGAATTTCATTCTCAGTTGCTTAAAACATTCGCTGACGCAGTTTTTTTTCATGAAAATCATCGATACTGTTATACTTTTGGCAAGGTGGTAGTAACACTAAAGTTTTTTTTATCCACGTAAGAAAAATATAAAAATGCATAATTATGTTCTTCAATTGTATATTTTTTTAACGGGAGGGTAGGGGTTTGAGCGTGAAAAAAATACTTTTTTGCGAATTTTATTCATCTATATGGATAGAGTAAATTTATTGAAACCTTTTGTACATTGTTGAGTGTCATTTCAAAAACATTCCGTGAAATTTGTACGCGAAAATATCCACAAACAAGCCGGTGACAAAGCATTTCCAAGAACGCCTTTGGAAAAACACGATTTGCGGTGTTCACTGTATCTCAGCTGGAAATTATCTGAAATCAAGTATCATTAAAATTTAGTCAAAATATCATCAAATCCTCCCCCAACGGTCTTTGATATTTTTTTATTTCTAAATTTTTGGTGGTCATGTAAAGTGAAAAGTGCTATTTTTCACGAAAAATTCCACCATTTTGGGGGTGGAAAAACCCCTCAATAAAAAAAAATTCAAACTAACCGTTAGGGGGAGGTATTTTATATGTAGAAAGTGTGTCCCAAGTTTGAAATAAATCGGTCATGTAGTTTTCAAATGGCAGTGAACACGGACTTTGAAAAAGTGATTTCGAGAAAAACGCGGCACCGGCTTGTTTGTGGATATTTTCGCGTACAAATTTCACGGAATGTTCTTGAAATGACACTTAACAATGTACAAAAGGTTTCAATAAATTTACTCTGTCCATATAGATGAAAAAAATTCGCAAAAAGTTTTTTTTTCACGCTGAAACCCCTTCCCTCCCCTTGAGAATGAGCATCTACAGAATAAATATATAGCTCGTTGCATTTTTTGGAGGTTCATTGGAAAAAAAAATCATAAATTGTCCTTCGACTCAACTGGACCGCTCCAACCTCCTTGAGTAAGCAGTGAAACGAACCCAAACTCCAGCGTTGGTTGAATAAAATTTCAGTGTTGTGCAAGCCATTTGTACGGTATCAAAGAGTTTTTATCCTGGAAATAACGAATTCAGTATTGAATAATCCAAACAAACATTGATTTTTTCAAATTGTAGAGTTTTTTGCAAACCGTAGGATTTGCGAAAGAATGCCTTTTTACAAGCTTTTATTTAGCTTGACGTTCTGTGAGATACAAAACGGAAAATCGATATTTCACCCACTTCCCGACTACTTAGAGCTCTGAAATTTTGCAAACATGCATCTGAAAGGTGACAATGCATGATTGAACTTGAAAAAAAAATAAAAAAATTTACACAAAATGTTCAACTTTTCATTTAAAATTAACGATATCTAATCATTCTTATAAAATCTCACCAACACATACAAACAAATTCGTAGCCGCCTGTGATTGTATGTGAAAATTTTATATGCAGCAATTAGTCGTAAGCTCCATCCCAATTACCGTCTTTGTTATTTTTTACAAGCATTCCATATTTCTAACGTACAAACTCGGAAACTAGTAAACTACTAGTAAAATCAATTAAAGACTAAAAAGTAGAAAATAATTTATATGTAAAAAAAAATATTTAAAAAACCCAAGGTTTGCTTTAAGGGGTAAGGCCACTCTACAGTCCGAAGAAATAGGCTTTTTGGGGATTTTTTTTCGGAAAAACTACGAAATGAATCGAGATTACAAAAAAGGGTGTTTATCATACACATCAGTGACTGTATACAATAATTTTTTTGAAGCGATTAATTTCAAAATGGCGGCTGTGCAGCGTTTATCTCAAAATTGCATTTTTTAAGTTGGCCGGAAACATAACCCAGACATTTTTCAACCGATTCACTTGAAATGTTGAATAAATCTTGAAAAATACATTGTCTATGAAAGTACGTAGGATTTTTTTAATATTGCATAGTTCATTTGTTATTAACAATTTATATGTAAAAAAAATCTTTTCAAAAAACAAGCTTTTATTTAATGTACCAAAAAGTAGAAAATAATGTTTTTTACCAAGTCACCTATATGTGACTATAAATAAAATCTTGGAGCGCTCAAAATTTAGACATACAATCTTTAATTTACATAAATCCGTAAACATATCAACTGTATTTAATTTACTGTAAAACAACCTTGGATTTCTCAAATAAAAATCCCGGAACTGAGTATAAACGTGTGATAATAATTTCCCTAATGACTGTTGTGCCAAATTAAACACGGTCAATGGAACGGAATTGATCAAATTTATTAAACGTTTAAAAAGTTGAGCGCCTCAAGCTTTTATTTACAGGTGATTTATCGGCGACTTGGTAAACAAAAATTATATTCTACTACTTTTTAGTACATTAAATAAAAGCTTGTTTTTATAAAAAATTTTTTTTTACATATAAATGTTTCCCCTACAGAACAATTTTTAATGCGATCTCCTTCGCGCTGTTACCACAGACCCCGTAATGTCGATTCTTTATCTCCGAAACGCCGCGACAATTTTCTCAAATTCCAATTGTCTTCTCGGCCATTGTTCGCTTTTCACGGTTCCATGTGCTACGCGAACCTGGATAAAGCGAAGTGGGTGTAAAGAGGTAGGTGTTGCGAAAAAAATGAGTTTAAAATTGGAGGCGATTTTTATCGCAGAAAAAATAGGATCACAGGTCACAACGTTGGACATTATTTGCGAGCCGAGTGAAATAGCTGCTTCGGCTCCGTGACTTTCCATCGTTGTTCCATATTTCTTTATTAAATTCCTCATATATTTGTTATATTTTTTTATATTATACTATATTTACAATTTTAAATATTTTTGTACATTTTGGTATTATAAATATATTTTTTTATATTATACTATATTTACAATTTTAAATATTTTTGTACATTTTGGTATTATAAATATATTTTTTTTATTTTACATTATATTTATATTTTTAAATATTTTTTTACATTTTGACATTTTAATTGTATTTTTTTAATTATAGTATATTTATATTTTTTAATATTTTTTTACATATTGATATTATAATTTTTTATTTTTATTTTATACTATATTTATATTTCTAAATATGTTTTTACATTTTCATATTTTAATTGTATTTTTTATATTATACTCTCTTGTACATAGCAGCCGGTTAGTTCGTCTTTTTTCGATCTGTTCGATTACAACGTACTGAATAAAATTCACTTCTCACATATCGGCCAATCCGATTCTGCGGTCAGTGGCTTTTTTGCGCACCACCAGCGCACGCGTGCGTGCGCCCGTGTATATGTACGTACCGCATTCACGCGCAATCATTGCATCATCATGGTATCGGTTGCAATGTGCATCAGGAAGATCTCGATCCCTTACGACAAATGAAAATTGGCCAATCGTCGTTATTACGGTATATGAGCGTGACTCTTCGTTTCCACGTCGTGAGCAAATTAACTCGCGCTTCAGAGACTGCCTCCCATCTTTTCGCCAAGAGGCGAACGAACCAATGATCCGGCTGTCGATTTGCTCATATGTGACGGAGATTAAACAAAAAGGCAAATAGGAGGAGCCGATAATCATGATGCCACGGTCGATGTGCGACGTCGATGATCTCCGGCTTGGCAATGAAGAAAGGTGATCTGAACCGGTACTCGGATGGGTGACCGCTCAGCCGCGTACTGACTTCGATGGCGACTACAGAGAGACTAGTTTTATCGAGTTTCCGCCGGTCAAGGGACCAGTCCACTTTGGAGCCACGAAAAAATACTGTTTTCGCGTTTTTTTGGAGGATTTTATAAAAGATATGAATATAAAAGTTGTTGGGCTTGATAAATAAAGTCTTGAAATACATTTAAAACATTTTTAATTCATTTTTATTCATTTTTAAGTACAAAAACTATATATTAAACTATATATTAAACTATAGTTGAACGTAACGCCTAAAAAATAGGTGGGGTAGGTAGCTCCATCACAACTCGGCAACCGCTTGTTTGAAAGACAAAAATCTAAGTCCATTAGATTCAGTATGAAACCAGCTACAAAATGACCCTCGGATATGAAGTTTTATCAAAAAATAAAATAATGGCAAATGAAAAACGAACAAAGTATTATAAAACGCGTTTTTTCGCAGTTTTTCGCAAAAAAAAGAGTAGAGATCGAAGGTCATCTTGTTGCGAATCATGTTTACAATATGTGGTTCAAATTTCAAGAGAATCGGTTTATCAGTTTTAGAGATACGATGGAGCTAGATTTTGAAAACGTTGTTTCGAGAAAAAAATGTTTGAAGTTTATACTATGAAAAACTCTTACCGAAACTCAATTGGCAATTCCTGCACCGTACAAAATCCCTTCTGATTGTTTGTCATCGTCGATTTTTTCGAGTCTTCCTTGCGTTCGATTTTTTAAATTTTCAAAGTGGACCCTTAAGGCCTTAGACCACAGTAAAAAGTGATTCACTCATAAAATTAATTACACATCTATTTGGTATGAATATCAAGCTGTTAGAAAATGGTTTTTTTTTCGATGTACAAAATGGCCGACTACTCGAAACTTCTCGAAACAGCTTTTTTCCAAATGGCGTGACAAATAACTTCAACAATTTTCACTCGATTTACTTCAAATTTAAAAGTTATGTTCCTAATTGCATTTCGCAGAGAAGTACGTACGGAGTTTCTGATTAATCGAAAACTTTTCATTTTATGAGCAGTTTATGAGCAGTTATAACGAAATTTTTCACTGAAAATTCATTTCTTAAGTTCAAATACCTACAACTTTTGAATAAAACAATATTTTTTTAATTACGTATGTACTTCTCTGGGTATTTTAATGTGGATTGACGAGAATTTTTGTTTTTTATTCTAGGTAAAAAATTGTGGATGCTAAGGGGGCATCCATTAATTACGTGAGGTGATTTTGGCGATTTTTCGACCCCCCCTCTCCCCCTGGTGAGATGTCGTGAGATTTTGCTCGACCCCCTCCCCCCTCCCCTAATCTCACGTGAGATTTTTCAAAATGCATACGTTCACGGAAAATAAATTGTAGTAGAAGTAACTGCGGTTGTAGTACCATTTACTCCACCATGTAAAGTAGTAGGGAGACTCTCCCTACGTGATAAAAATTATGTGATTACTAAAATTACTAAAATTACTAAAATTACTAAAATTACGTGAGATTTGCCGAAGCCCCCCTCTCCCCCACGTGAGATTGGGTGAGATTTCGCTCGACCCCCTCCCCCCCCTAAACGCCTCACGTAATTAATGGACGCCCCCTAAATGTCACGCCGCGGAGCGCCGAAAAAAAATATAACAATAGAAAATATTAGTAGTCGGCCATTTTGTACATTGAAAAAAAAATCTATATATATTTTCTAACAGCTTGATATTCATACTAAATAGATGTGTAATTAATTTTATAAGGGGATCACTTTTTCATACGAAAAAAATTTGTTAAATTCGCACATGATTTTATACCCGTTACTGTGGCCTAAGGCCTTAAGAGGGGACATAACTTTTGCCGAGGAAAAAAATGGCTGATTTCCATAATTTTTTTAAAGCAAATATGTCAATAAAACAATAAAGCAAAGATTAAATTTGGCATGTTTGTAGAATGTAACCCAAACAAAAATAGGGGACAAGTATTTGTGCATATCGGCGGAACCCGAATTTTAAGGGGTGAAACGCACCCTCGAAAATGGGGGTGTTATTCGTTTGAAATTTGTTGCTATCTGCATCGTTCTCATCTCCAATGTACAGTAGACGGAAAAATATTTTTTTCCGAAACGCACCCTATTTTCGTGGGTGCGTTTCATCCCTCACAAATCGGGTTCCGCAGATACAAAAAAATACGTGTCGCCTATTTTTACCCCTTCTACAAAGATGCCAAATTTCGTCGAAATCGTAAAGTTCGATCTCGTGACTTTTCCTTGTTGGGATATGTTTTATTGGGGCCGGGTTGAAACTCCGAACTTTGTATGCTCCGACGGTTTAAAATTCCGAAATTCAAGATGAGGCCGCGTTGAAATTCCGAACTTTGAATGATCTTAAAACTCCGAACGAATTTTACACGAAAGACCAAAATTTCGAAAATCTTAAGACTGTCAAAATAATTCGACTATGGAAGTTTTCAAAGTTTCAAAACTTTCAATGAATCGACGAATTATTTCAAGAATTTTTTTTTAATTAATAAGTGATTTTGTGCCAATTTTTAAATTTGTCTAGACAATATTATACGTTCTCCATCATTTACAGTCAACTGTGTAGACTTTCGCTGGCATGATCTTGACATGGGGGCCGGGTTGAAATTCCGAACTTTGAATGCTCCAACGGTTTAAAGTTCCTAATTTTAATGTTACGAAATGACAAGTTTTGACAATTTCAAAATTGACAAATTTTGACAATTTCAAAATTGACAAGTTTTGACACATTTCAAAATTGACGTAAAATCACTTCTCGATAAAAAAAAATTCTTTAAATAATTCGTCGATTTATTGAAAATTTTGAAACTTTTAAAACTTCCATAGCCGAATTATTTTGATGGTGTTCAGATTTTCGGAGTTTTGGTCTTTCGTGTAAAATTCTTTCGGAGTTTTGATCTTCCGGAGTAGTATTCTTTCGAAGTTTTGAGCGTTCTGATCGTCCAAAGTTCGGAATTTCAACCCGGCCCCGTTGTATTACCACTTTTGGCTGTTACATGGTATTTTTTAAATAATCTTTAAAAATGGCGTAGATATGGCCCGGTCTTCTAAACTGCATTTTCAAAACTGACGTATAGCTAAAAGCTAATCGACCGATCCTGATGAAATTTGATATGAATCTTTCTAACCTTATTGTTTAAAACATGATTCTAAATGTTTTTGTTCAAATGAAAAAACAAGTATTTTTATTGCAAAATGTAACCATTTTTTTCGGAAAATTTAGATTTTTTGTTTCAAAGCGTAGCATTTCATCGATTTTCACCATTTATCACTTTTTCTTGGTTCACATTCTGCGTATGAGGGTTAATGAAAGGAAAAAAATCGTTGGTTATTTCCAGTCTAATCCCGCCGACGCTATGTGTCACGCCGTCTAACGACATCCGCCGCCACCTGTTTAGAAGACTTCAAAGATTAATAAAAAAAAATACCATGTAACAGCCAAAAGTAGTAATAAAACAGACCCTAAGTCTAAAAAATGGTGAAAAAATCTTTCCTATAAAAAAAAAATTTTAATCAGCTATTTTTTCCTCGCCTAAAGGTATCTTTCCCCTTAACGTAACCGAAACGCAATGATGTTGTGGTCGCATGTATCGGTGCAAGTTCTCCAAAGTTTGACCGTGGAGAGAAGAATTTACAAAAATTGAAAAACGTCGTTTTGAGAATAACGCAATTCAGGAAAATTACCGAAAACAAAAAATTGAAGGCAGTGATGAATTATTCATACTGCTTGCCGGTTAATCATAGATTAGTTTCACTAACAACTTATGGCACAAGAAAAATCGATTTTTTGAGTTATCTAAACCGAGTGCAGAAACTTCCGTTCTCCTTTTGCCAGTATATTCAGTACATATACCATAACGACTAGTAAAATTACCATTCCTATCTATTCACTCCAATAATGTTAAGAAACAATCTTAAGGGGTTACGTGTGTCTGAAAATTTCGAAAAAATCCATTTTTTTAAATTTTATTATCTGATAGTACAATATGTCTAGAATATTCTCCCAAAGTGTTAATTCAATCGGAGTAAAAGTCTAGGAGAGAGGGCCTTTGGAAATTCCCCCCGTTGGGAAAGACCGGCCGGAAGCGACGCAGGTTTATCGCATTCTTCTCAAAACACTATTTTTGAAGTCGGCGGACACGATTTCGCAAAAACGAATGCACCGATCTTATTGAAATTTTTCTCACTTCTTCAAAATAGCATTGGCTAGTGATTGAACTAAGGTTTTTTTTCGATTACAACTAATTTTACAAGGCAATACGTACTGTAAATTGTACCAAAAATTGAACTATTTTGCATACAACTCTGCCAAAAATTCAAATTTCAATTATTTTATAAATCCTTAGTTCAATCACGAGCTATACTTATCTACTAACAGAAAAAATTTGGTTCTTTAATTTCAGATAAAACTATCACGAGTTATCCTGCCCACCGCGAGGACACTTTTCTTACGGGTCTCCGGAAACCAGGTACCACCGGCTGAATTTCCCAAATTCTTCGATGAATTTTTTTTAAATATTATTGAAATGTTGCTCTTTTATGTGCCTAATGTTTTGAATAAAATAATTCATGTATTATACAAATATATATATATATATATATATATATATATATATATATATATATATATATATATATATATATATATATATATAAAATATATAAAATAATTATTTTAATATATAAAATATATATTATAATATAGTATATATTTTTTTAATAGAGAAAACATATTTTTTTTACTTCGAAGCCCACGTAAACCCTTGAAACGATAAATTTACATAAAAAAATAAAAATAAAAACGACAAATAGATTATGCACCAAGATGCTTATTTTTCCCTGCTCTCGCTTTTCTTATCCTCACTCGACGCGTCAGCCTGAACAATGTGAGTCGAATCGTCACGGCTCATTTTATTCCGAGCAGGGCGCCTATCGTCCATAAAAAAAAACCGCCGCAACTATAATGTTCCATTGGCGTTCGAAATGAAACAATTACCATTTAATAAGTAAGGTTTTTTTTTCATTCGTCGTCATTAGACGCGTATTGTACACTCGGGATGCAGCGTATCATGCATGCTTTACAATGCATTATTTTGAGGCGTATAAATTAATCCGCGACCGTGTGCTCCCATAGCGTATGGCGTATGAACCGACAATTTGGGCGATATAAATTATTTAACTTTTAAAGCTCAACATGGCCATGGGTCTTTCCCACTTGTACACACATGGACGTGTACGATTGTGTGCGGGGGGTGTAGGAGTAAGTGTATGTGGGGAAGGGAATTATTCCTAGGAATAATATACGCGCATTTGTCTCGTGGACTGCATGGGGTATGGGAACGAACCAAAGGGTGTCTCAAAAATACCTAACATTTTAATTTATTTATAAAACGTATTATTTATTCAAAAAGTGCTAATATTTTTATTTCAAGGGGTTATACCTAGTTTGAATTTTTGGAAAAATCGGTTTTTCGGTCTCGTCGGATCCTTATGGTATAACATTTCAAAAATATTGTCCGAAAATTTCAAGACAGTCCGTTGAAAATTGGGGGAGTTATGAGCATTTAAAGGTAGGGACGCTTACCGCTTTACCGTTACAGGTTAAAACTTTAAACGCGTTTTTCTCGGAATGACTTTTTCAGAATCGGTGACCAAAATATCTCAAAAACAACAAAACCGATCTGCTTCAAATTTCACACACATTTTTTGTAAATCAAAAGGTAGTCCTTAATCGAAGGATTTTTTGTTCAATGCATACTTTTTTTATATTAAGGAAAATGGAATGTTTTTTTCACCGAAATTTCGACGATCACTTTCGATCGGCGACCATTTTTTCAAAAATCATTATTTTATTGAACCCTTCGATTAAACTCTAGATAATACGGTACAAAAACTAAACTTATTTGGTTTTTCGATTTCAGATTATTTGTTCCCGAGCAGGAGTGGTCACCGCGAAGAACCTTTTTTGCACAGCGGGCTGTGCAATTTACTGTATCACCGTCGTTTATAAATATTTGCCAATAAAAAAATTCTCAAAGATACTTTAAATGATCTTTACTTTACTATAAAAAAAACCCTTTACTATAAAATACCCTTTACTATAAAAAAAAAAGTAAAAAACCTGCACTCATTTCCCAAAAAAAAAAATCACGAAAACACGTATTTTTTCCGGCCGCGAACTAGGTGCACCCGTTAATATAAGGTTCGGGCCTCTTTCCAGTGTCTTGTGCCATGCTATCGGATCGCGGTATACCCGACGCACTCTGTTCCACTATAATAGGTGTACCTTTGTCAATTTTTAGTTGACGAAGTTGGAGTTAAGGCTCCAGTTGGTTTTAAAATATTCTTCAAAGTTTACACTATAACAACATACAAAAAAACGATATTTTGAAGTTTCCAGAGAGGGATACCCCCTCAATGAAATGAGTCCGCAATTATGCCAAAATGTTATTGAAAATTTCGTCAAAAGAATGAACGTTTGCAAACCGGGACAAGGCGGCCATTTATCATATATTGCGTTCCACACATAACCTCCATGTTTGTACCTTATATTAAAATGAAAATATTCGTACTTTTCAAATAAATAATACGTTTCATCCCACATCAACGGGTATAAAATCATGTGCAAATTTAACCATTTTTTCGAATGAAAAAGTGATCCACTTATAAAATTAATTACACATCTATTTAGTATTAATATCAACCTGTTAGAAAATATGTATATTTTTTTTCGATGTACAAAATGATCGACTACTCGAAACTTCGGTTTTCCAATTGGCCTGACAAATAACTTCAACTATTTTCACTCGATTTACTTCAAATGTAAAAGTTATGTTCCTAATTGCATTTCGCAGAGAAATATGTACAGAATTTCTGATTAATCGAAAACTTTTCATTTTATGAGCAGTTTATGAGCAGTTATAACGAAAATTTTCACTGAAAATTCATTTCTTAAGTTCAAATACCTACAACTTTTGAATGAAACAATATTTTTTAAATTCCGTACGTCCTTCCTAAGTATTCTAATGTAGATTGACAATTTTTTTTTGTTCTAGGTAAAAAATTCTGGATGCTAAATGTCACGCCGCGAAGCGCCTAAAAAAAGATAACAAACGAAAATATTAGCAGTCGGCCATTTTGTACATCGAAAAAAATACATTTTTTCTAACAGCTTGATATTCATGATAAATAGATGTGTAATTAATTTTATGAGTGAATCACTTTTTCATACGAAAAAAAATTGTTAAATTCGCACATGATTTCCTACCGGTTGCTGTGGCCTAACCCCTTAATAAATAAAAAATTCGGGTCATTTCGAGACACCCTATATAACGAGAATTCTCATATCCCTCTCTCTGTCTCGTTCGTGAATCTCTTATTGCACGATTTTCCACTCGTTCGGACCCCAAAATCCTCCGTGAATTGCCATCGCGAGTACAATCAACGCGATTCCTAAAAATTATGTGCAGAGCATGCCCTCCTGTCGCCCTGCTTTACCGTTCGCCAGCGGAAACCTGTATTGGAATATTCCTCTTTTCCACAAATTTGTGTTGCTCATAGGTCCTGATTTCTCGTTAAATCGCGCATCGACTCTGATGCGTTTGATGCATGACTCCATACCCTTATCGTATACAGGGTGTCCCTTATCTCTGCCACCCGAAATAGCTCGGTAATTATCGACGTGACAAAAAAATGACTCCAGACAAAAGTTGTACGGTGCAAAGGGGCCCATCAAATGCGACCAATTTTTTTTTATTTCAGTGAACGCGTTGACGCACAGTGAAGGTCATCTCCCTTTTTTTAAATGGATCGATAATTTTTTTTTCATCCATCTTGTGGAGCACCCCAAGCCGCATAAAAAACGTTAGGGGGTCAAAGTCGTTCAAGGTCATTCAAGGTCACCTATTTAGATTTGTATTTCATTTTAATAAGTGACCTTGAATGACCTTGAATGACCTTAAATGACCTTGAATGACCTTGAATGCCCTTGAATGACCTTGAACGACTTTGACCCCCTACCGTTTTTTATGCGGCTTGGGGTGATGGTTGAAAAAAATGTACCGTTCCATGTAAAAAGTGGAGGTGACCTTCAGCTTCACTGTGGGTCAGCGCCTCCACCGGAATAAAAAAAATGGTTTTATTTAATGGGCCCCTTCACACCGTACAACTTTTGTGTGGAACATTTTTTTGTGACGTCGATAATTACCGAGTTATTTCGGGTGGCAGAGATAGGAGGGACACCCTGTATAGTGCTGTGACTGCGTTTCTGCAATACTGAAACATATGCACTACAACCGGAAACACGTGCCTGCCACATTATCGAATCGTGCAATGGGTGCGTAACTGTGTTATGTTGGGTTTTTCGCTTCTTTAACGTGCACTTTTATAGGCTCGTTGTCTTTAGAGTTCCATAAATATCGTTGCTGTCAGCCGCACGCGGTATAAATTCTATTGGTATTATCACGAATTCACACGGAGGATATTTCGCAGAAACATAATGTTACTCGCAACGCGCTGGATTACTCATTTATTTACGAATAAATGTGAATCCCTATTATCGATGATATCTCCGCGATTGCAAATTGGGTCGGTGTATTTCCGAACCTACCCCTATATTTCAACACAATTCTTCATACATTTTACATTCGTCTGCGGGTCACGGAATTTCCGTATAATTAGAACGCTGTTTGGCAGTATTAGAGTGCTTTTGGGACGGAATGTCGAGAAACACAAGTATACACATATATATGTATATAAGGAGCAGGGGAACAAAATCGGACCTGTTCACGATACGTCTTATTTTTTTCGTATCTAAAAACTGCCTTTTTAAGCGAACACGTAGTTTTTAACAAATTTTGAGATATTTAGAGCCGGATTTGATCGAAAATATTTCGATAGTTAATAAAGGTGTGCTTAAGGCGTCTTCTCACTTTACAATTTTCAAAAAATTGATTTTTTTAATAACGTTTTTCGAAAGTATACGTATCCAAAAGTATAATACTAAAATGCTATGTTGATCGGAGGAGTCTAACGCGTTTTTCTCGAAAAAACGTTTTTCGACGGCTTGTTGATAAAATCTTCGAAATTACAGAACCGACCCTTATGAAAATGTACCCACATATCCTTTACAACTATAGCTATAGCGTATATCAAGGATTTTCTTTAATTTTGATATTTACGATTTTTTGCCAAAAACGGTGAAAAAGACGTTTTTTTTGTTTTGTCGAAAAATGTCTGCCATTTTGTTATTTTTGCATATATCATAAATCGTATAATATACGCTATAGCCATTAATATACTGAATCTAAAACCGTTTGATTGTTTTGGTTCAGATGATTCAACTCCGAGATTTTATCAACAGCGCAGACCTACAATTTTTTTAGATTATTTTTTTAACTATCATTTTCGTCTATAAACAGTGACATAAATAATTAAATTTGTTTTTTATTTATTTCGAAAGTGTGCTATATATAAACCTATCAAAAAAAAATAATGAAAATAGCCTTTTTTAGCGTCTAAAGTAAGACGCCTTAAAGATCAAGAAAAAAAATTATGTAGGGTGGACAAGTCTGGTTTTATTCGCCTGCTTTTCATATATGTATATCAGTAACTTACAAAAAAATACCACTTCTAATTCCCAGCTTCGCAGTCCGAATAATATAACAAAAAACATTCTCATATCAGTTTTTTTCCGTTAACATAATTCTTCACTGATTCTAAACCTATTATTCTCACGAAAAGTTATTATTTTGTTTCCTATGTATTCCGGTTTTCCTGATAATTTATTCAAAAGTCACTTTTATGTCTGGAACAAGAATAAGAGACTAATACCTCAGTTAAGTGGTTTCAGGACAAGTGACGAAATGTTACCATTTGATTCAAATTTATACAGTAAATTCTTTGTCATCTACTGCATGTACCTTCCAAATTTTAAATCGCTCGTCTACACCGTCTTGATAAATTCTACAATTGAAAAAAAAACAGTTTTTAAGGTAGGGAGATGCCTACGCTCATCAATGAATGGCAGCTTTACACATCAAATGGCGTCAAACAATGTTTAAAATGTTATGAAAAACTGTCAAATATCTCAGTACATTATGACAATTTTGTCATCAAACGACCTTAAAGTGATGATAATTTCGTCATCAAACAACCTTAAAGTGATGACAATTTCGTCATCGAACAATCTTAAAGTGATGACAATTTCATCATCAAATATCCTTAACGTGATGACAATTTCGTCATCAAACAACCTTAACGTGATGACACTTTCGTCATCAAACGACCTTAAAGTGATGACAATTTCGTCATCAAACAACCTCAAAGTGATGACAATTTCGCCATCAAACAACCTTGAAGTGATGACAATTTCGCCATCAAACAATCTTAAAGTGATGACAATTTCGTCATCAAACAACCTTAAAGTGTCTTAACATAGTGTAAAAAAATGTGTAAAATGTTATTAAAAAACTGTCAAATCAGTCAGTACAATATGCCAATTGCATGATGTGTATATATCATATATACTGACAACCTTAAAATGATGACAATTTCGTCATCAAACAATCTTAAAGTGGTGACAATTTCGTCATCAAACAACCTTGAAGTGATGACAATTTCGTCATCAAACAACCTTAAAGCGATGACAATTTCGTCATTAAACTATCTTAAAGTGATGACAATTTCGTCATCAAACAACCTTAAAGTGATGACAATTTCGTCATCAAACAACCTCAACGTGATGACACTTTCGTCATCAAACAACCTTAAAGTGATGACAATTTCGTCATCACACAACCTTAAAGTGATGACAATTTCGCCATCAAACAACCTCAAAGTGATGACAATTTCGTCATCAAACAATGTTGAAGTGATGACAATTTCGTCATCAAACGACCGTAAAGTTTCTTAACATAGTGTAAAAAAATGTTTAAAATGTTATGAAATACTGTCAAATCAGTCAGTACAATATGCCAATTTCGTCATGTGTCATATATACTGACAATTTTTCATAACATTTCAAACATTTCCACACTATTTCATGCGTATGACTGCCATTCAGCGATGGGCGTAGGCATCTCCCTATGTTGAAAACTGTCTTTTTCTATTGTGGATTTTATAGAAACGGTGCAGACAATCGATTCAAAATTTGGAGGGTGCATTCAGTATATGACAAAGAATTTACTGTATAAATTTGAATGAAACGGTAACGTTTCTTCAATTGTCCCGAAACCCCTTAAGAGGAGATGTGGCGAGCCGAGTGGTAGATTTTATGTGTTCATGGAAGTACAATTTTACTGTGTTTACTTTGTCATCCGACTTGGTAACAGTGTGTTTCTGACAATCGATGCCTGTTCCCTATGTTGGAGTCACCAGTGTAGATGCCTATGCGGCAAGCTTGTACGTAAGTATACCCAAGTGGGTTGTGAAAAATTTAGAAAAGATTTTTTGGGAAAAAGGGTTAGCTAAAAAGTTCTTAAGTGGCAGGATACCAACTCTATCCTTTATTTCTCTGTTCTCAGACATCTCTTTTCTTACACATCTCTATTCTGGAGCATGTTTAATCAGACACATCTCTACTCCAAAATATCTCATGTCTAAAACATTTCACTGCCGAAACCTCTCTATTCGTAAAGATGACAATTCCACAATAAACCACTTCTGAAATATTACTGCTTTCAAATATCTCCATTTCACAATATTTCGTATCCGAAATATCTCTATTCTTCGAAAATCACATGTGACATCCAAAATATCTGTATTCCGACAAATTCATCTCTCAATATCTCTCTTCCGAAACATCTCTATTCCAAGAGCTTCTGCATTGCACTTGTCTTATTCGTGGCCAATATAGTAAATGCAATATTACGAATGGAATGTGGAGATGTTTCGGAAGAGAGATATTGTGAGATGAAAAGGAAATGGACGCAGGTTTGTAACTTTTTTCATAGTAAAGAGTATCATTTCAAGTATCTTGGAAAATTTGTTCATTGGGAAATATTTATAAACGACGATGATACAGTAAACTGCACAGACCGCTGTGCAAAAAAGGTCCTTCGCGGTGACCACTCCTGCTCGGGAACCAATCATCTGAAATTAAAAAACCAAATGGATTTAATTTTCGTACCTTATTATCTAGTCTTTAATCGAAGGATCCAATAAAATAATGATTTTTGAAAAAATGGTCGCCGATCGAAAGTGATCGTCGAAATTTCGGTGAAAAAAACACTCTATTTTCCTTGCTATAAGAAAAAGTATGCATTGAGAAAAAAATCCTTTGATGGACTACCTTTTGATAGACAAAAAATGTCTGTGGAATTTGAATTTCACAGACATTCCGAGAAAAATGCGTTTAAAGTTTTTACCTGTAAGGGTAAAGCGACAAGCGGACCTACCTGTAAACGCTCACAACTCCCCCAATTTTCAACGGACCGACTTGAAATTTTCGGAGAATATTTTTGAAAGGTTTTATTACAAGAATTCGTCGAAAACGAAAAATCAATTTTTTCAAAAATTCCAACTAGGTGTAACCCCTCAACCGATACGGGCTATTCAAGGAATGGTTTAATTGAATGTGTCGCATCAAATAATTTGGCAAAAACGGGATGAAGGCAATTTTTGCACCCGATTTACAAAAAAAAAACTCCAACGCCCACAATGCTAGAAAATAAGTGGACATGCCGATTGATTTTTGGGAATGCATCGCTTGGTCGGATTATATTAAGTTTGAGTTATTTAGCCGAAAAACACCACTCAGAGTGTGGAGGATATTCGGGAAAGAGCTCCAAAAGCGTCGATTGCAGCAGACGGTCGAGTGCAGGGGTGGTAGCATAATGATTGGGGGCTGCTTTTTCTTGTCTGGAGTCTGGCAGTTGGTGGAAATCAGTAATATTTTAACGGCTGATAAATATATCTAAATCCTCAACGAAAATCTGCCGTCACCAGTGCTCCGAGTTGGATTGAACCGTAATATCATGTTTCAAGACAACGACCCAAAACATGCAGCAATGAAAACTCAAAGGAATTTCAACTAACGAAACATTAAAACACTTGATTGACGTCCACAATTACCCGACTTCAATCCCAGCGACATTTTGTGGTCTATTTTGGATAAACATATTAAGGGCCTATACCAGTGTGAACGTTGAAAATTTGGGTCATTTCGGGAATTTTTCGGAAGAAAACTACTCAATTAAATCTTTCGGAAAATTAGAAATATATTTGGCTATATTTGACGTATATTACATAATTTTTTCATAGAAAAATATCCAACATCATCGTAGAGTAAATATATTCAAGAGTACTCAGTTCAAATTTAAAGTCAATCGCATAATTGCTCTTTGAGTTACAATGTCAGCAAATTTGAAAAATCTCGTTCCGAGAAAAATGCGTTGAAAGATTTAACTATCGATTTTTGCAAGATAAAATGATATTGATATAAATGATAATGATATTCTTGAAAGTATGAACTGTCGAAAAAAGCAAAAAAATCAATTTTTTTTAAAGCGTGACACTGGTGTAGCCCCTTAATAAAACCGACGATTCCAACGAAGAAAACTTTATCGCAACGCTGAAAAAAACTTGGGAGGAATTGGACAAAGAATACCTTGAAAATCTCGTCGAGAGCATGCTAAGAATGCTTTCGGCAGTAATTGAGGCAATTAAATAAACAATCATTGTTTATTTCCAAAAAGTATTATAATTGTATTTTCAAAAATGTAAAGTGGTTTCTTTATTTTGGCGTTACTGTTTTTTCAGTCTTTCTAAAAAAAAAAAAGATACAAAAATAGGTGTCATATCTATTACATCATATACTTACTATTAATATGAAAACTGGGTTGAAAAATATTCATGTGAGCCGATAGTACTCAAGGCTTTTGTCTTTCTCTAGATCTTTGAGGACGAAAATTTATGCAATGCGAATGCACATTGCAAGCGTGCATTGAATATGGTGGCCATTACGTTGAGCACCTTCTATGGGAGTCAATGTTTGCACCGTTTTGTTAATCCATTTTAGGCTAAAATCATTGAAATTTCCCTTTTTTTCAGCGATTTTTAATGCTATATCTTGGTGGATTATCTTCAAATTTAGTGTAAGAACTTATTTTTAGTTCCTTGATAAAATTCTGGATAAAAATAGTAGCACAATTAAAAAAAATTACGGTGACATTGAAATCTCTGAAGTCCCTGCACCTGGATGAACCTTGTCGCCACCACTCCATGCCCTCTTTAAACTATGCAACTTTCATAGGACGAGTTCTCTCCTTAAACTGATAGGCTAAACAATATTTCTACTGCTGACAGTTGTTGCCTCAACCAGTGTATATATCTGTGTGTATGTGTGTGTATATATATATATAATGTATATTAGGGTGGCACAAATTTGAGCTCCATTTTTTTTCCTTTTTCTCACCATCCAATTATCTTGTTTAAAGAAAAAGAAATTGTCGCGAAAGCTGCGAGCGGTCAAAAATTATTTAGAAATCGCTCAAGCCTGCCAAAAATTCAAATTATCATTGAAAAATCGGTTTTTGTTCGTTCTTCTCACCCATGAATGTTACGCTTCATAATTTTTTAATTAACCTCGCGAAAGATCTAGCCGGCCAACGAATATTAAGTGGTCGCTCAAGAGCTTTCATATTTCCAATTTTCGCCAATTTTTTTACTCTTCTCACTCATAAATACGACGCTTTGTAAAATTTTCAGAACAATTCATCGTTTTTTCCAGAAATCGATTTTTCAAATTAACCTTACACTACTAACCCAAGAATTGTAATATTTCTTCTCGTAAAATAATTCTTCAAAGCTCTTGTCCGTAGACGAAATTATGGGTACCCCGTTTCACCGGGCTAGAATTGTGAGGTAAATTAAAAAAATCTGTTTCTGAAGAAAGAAAAGGATTATTTGTTTTGAAAATTTG
This sequence comes from Ophion ellenae, assembly GCA_963210295.1. NCBI lineage: Eukaryota > Metazoa > Arthropoda > Insecta > Hymenoptera > Ichneumonidae > Ophion > Ophion ellenae. The sequence goes on along the minus strand of OY723385.1, from coordinate 10,153,698 downwards.
ACAAAGTGTTAAATTTATGAGTGAGAGGAGAAGAAAGCTACAATAATGTAAATCTACAAAAAGCTCAAAAAATGTAAAGTTCAGTGCATTCTGAAGAAAGCTGCAATAATGTAAATCAGTTAAAGCCTCAGGGCTATTAACAATATTTGTTCCTATGTAAAAGATATGCACTCATAAAATTAATTACACATCTATTTAGTATGAATATCAAGCTGTTAGAAAATATATAGATATATATTTTTTTTTCGATGTACAAAATGGCCGACTACTAATATTTTCTTTTGTTCTCTTCTTTTAGGCGTTCCGCGGCGTGACATTTAGCATCCACAATTTTTTACCTAGAATAAAAAACGAATATTCTCGTGAATCTACATTAAAATACCTAGAGAAGTACGTACGAAATTTAAAAAATATTCAATTCATTTCTTAAGTTCGAATACCTACAACTTTTGAATAGAACAATACTTTTTAAATTCCGTACGTACTTCTCTAGGTATTCTCATATAGATTGACGAGATTTTTTGTTTTTTGTACTAGGTTAAAAGTTATGGATGCTTAATGTCACGCCGCATAGCGCCTGAAAAAAAGATAACAAAATAAAATATTAGTAGATGGCCATTTTGTACATCGAAAAAAGCATTTATACATTTTTTCTAACAGCTTGATATTCATACTAAATAGATGTGCAATTAATTTTATGAGTGAATCACTTTTTCATACGAGAAAAATTGTCAAATTCGCACATAAGTTTATACCCGGTACTGTGGCCTAAGGCTTTAAATCGCTTAATAACGAATAATTCGTGAAATGTCCTGTATCTTCGAAACGCAGCCAGAATCGCGATTTTTTATTCTTCAAAAAGTGTTTATTTTGGTTCAAATATAAATAATCCACGGTCAAATTAGGGCGCCGGAGATATCGTAATCGTGCCGATAATTGGATGGTGAGGAAAAGGAAAAACAAAGTAGAGCTCAAATTTGTGCCACCCCAATATATATATATATATATATATATATATATATATATATATATATATATATATATGTGTGTGTGTGTGTGTGTGTGTGTGTGTATATTCACGTATTTCACTCGCACATTCATACACACACGTATTTATATGTATACATTAGGGTGGTTAAAAAAATATATTTTTTTTCTTAACGGAAAATTCAAGTATGTTAAGAAAAAGAAAGGTTTGCAAAATTTGAGGGTTCTAAACAATTTGTTAGTCAGTGCTGAAACGCTTTTTTCATGTTTTTTCACGATTATCGGAGAATTAATTTTTTTCATCTCGATGCAGAAAATGTTAGTGCGTGACCCAACGTAAATCTTCATTTAATTTTTTCTGTAACAATACACAATTTTTATTTAAATATATTGTTTTACCATAAACAATTTGTATTTGCAGATTAAGAATCAATATATGTAATTCGGTTGTGAAAATTATATCAACCACTTGATGAACAAGAACACGGTGTTTACATCTCTGAACGTCTAACAAGTATGCGTGTTTTTTTGGAGTAATATGTTATTTTGGAGTAAGAAAACCAAGTCATGCGGACTCGAGAGTTACAAACCGCGGCGGTGTTGACCCTACTGCACCTTCATTTCTCTGACTGTCCGTGAGTTATTTTCGCGATTTATTTGACTGTTTCCAGTAGTCGCTGTATTGAGATACGTCCCAGTACACGTAAAAACGAAAATGTAAAAATTGATCGCGAGTTTGGACGATAGTGAAAGTGCCGAAATTTATCTGATTGGGTCGGAAATCGAAGAAATTGTAGTGCGAAAATTACCCACGAATAGAGAAGCATTAAGGCAGTAGTCTGGTCTAGAAATTTGACAAAATCGATTTTTTTTATTTTTGTCATTTCATTATTCCTCAGACCTTTCTTAATACGCTGGTGAAAACTGTTTATTGATATTTCAAAAATTAGCAGAGTAATGGAAATTATAAGCAAGCCGCGCGCAAACCTCATCTAACGGTATCAAAACTTTGAACGCGTTTATCTCAGAACTATGTTTTTTAAATCGGCGCCCGCGATATCTCGATGACCAATTGACCGATCGAGCTCAAATTTTGCATATACCTTCGGTAGCCTCTTTCCGAGGACTGGTAGCAGAATTGAGTCGAACAATAATTTTGCCCACATTTTATAACTCGTCGAATACCCGAAAATGTATGAAATATCGTTAATCAAAGTTTAACAGGCCGCCATTTTGTAACAAAATTTTTTTAAGTTCTAATTCTGCTACCAGTGCTCAGAATACTCATACAGATTGAGAATATGTATTATTTTTTTTCCGATGCATACAATATCACCCAGAGTGAGCGCCGATTGAGGCGGTTTTCGGCGGACCATGTTGTAAAAAAATAAAAAACCAATCAAAATATTTAAAATAATTTTTTTTAATGCAGAAACATTCTCAAAGGAACAATAAATACATATGTAAAATTCCATCAAGACACCGTCAACAGTTTAAAAGTTATTCCAACCCAAAAATGACGTCAAAAATCTCGCTCTAGACCAGACTACTGCCTTAGGGGGTTACCCCCACTTGCGATTTTGAAAAAATCGATTTTTTTTATTGCATTTTTTTGAAGTATAAGTATCTGAGAATATGTCCTGAAAATTTCAAGTCGATCCGAACAAAATTGACTGAGATATAAGCGTTGAAAGAGCGTTGAAAGAGAAACTTTAAACGCGTTTTTCTCAAAATGGCATTTCTGAAGTCGGTGACCAAGATTACTCGAACACTAATGAACCGATCTTCTTGAAATTTTGCAGGCTTATTTAATACATAAAAATGTAGTCTTTAATCGTTCGATTTTTTTTTTCGAAAAAAATGGCCGTTTTATAGCCAAAAAACGGCCGTTTTTTTTTCGTTAAAATCGAACCATTAACTTTGACTGTCCGCCATTTTGTGAAAAATGAATATTTTTTAAAATCCTTCGATTAAAGACTAGTTTATACTTATATTTGACTAAATCCATCCGCATTTTTTTCTTCAGATGATCCACTTCGCCGCAATGATGGTCACCGCAAACCGTGTATATAAAAACATTATTTCATTGACGGCCATTTGCCACTAAACAATGTAATATTTTTCAATAAAATAATTACTGAAAGTTCTTCAAGATGTGTTCTTTAAGATGGTATATTGATCGATTAAAAAAGTTTTGTAGTTTTCTTTAAAAAAATTCATGAAAAAGGCCTTTTTTGCGCTTTAAGTGGGGGTAACGCCTTAAGTCTATTCTTTCACCATCATTATACTCTTGAATTTTCGGTTCGAGAGAGTACACAAAACGTTATCGACAAAATAACTAATATTTGGGGCAAAACTGGAATAGGAATTTCTCAACCTCGCATCAATTTCAAAAGGTTGCAACAATTTCGATTGGACTGGGCAGCTTGGAAAAAAAATTATTTACGGAAAAATCAAACTCAATCGTTCAACGAAAATCTCTTTCAACATAAGTTGGCTTAATTATTTGAATTATATTATTATGATGTCTATTGGCGGAGAAAAAAAAATAAAAGTCGTTTCAGCACTACCTAAAAAAATATTTAGACCTCTCAAATTTTGTATGAATTACTTTTTCATAACGCAGTAACATTTTCCGTTGAGTAACGCGAAAAAAAAAATTATGTACCACCCTAGTATACATGCATCACTTGCTTATATATATTTACCTACACACTCACCCATACGTACATGTCCACAGCGGCAATGAAATGGCACAATAAGATACAGTGAGATACGCTGGAATCCCAGTACAGCAATCCAATATCCATTCTCCGAACAATTCCGCGGCCAACGAGCCGCTCGTCCGTTTCAGATTCGTTTACTTACCTCGTCTCCTGCTGCTCACCACTAACGAAATCGCATTTGTGTGAGTGTGTGCGCGCGAATGCGCTCGTGTACCTGCTAGCATGTCGTATCTGCTGCGATGCTGGAACGAGATGCGCTTGCCCATTGTCATTTAATTAATTCGCATTCAAGCGCCCATAGAGCAATCAACGACGCCTGCATAGGCCAATCAAGAGCACCTGACGAATGCAGAATCGATGCTTCTGCAGTCAATCCATCTTAGGATCATGCAACTCAGGTTTGTAAGATTTTGGAAAATTGGAGAAACGGGGTTCACTGCACCGTTGAATCTTGATATCCATTTGACGTATTCATTCAGAAAAATTTCCTGAAAGACCTTGCTGGTAAACGTCACCTATGGAAAATGACAGATGGCAATTGGAACTAAACGGGGATCGTGTTTCGTTGGTTGAAACAATTGCACCACTTGTTGATTTTAAGTTAAAGAAATAACACATTGATCAATTTTCTTGATTTCGAATAGGCCAGGCAAGAGAATCAAAATTGCTGATACGCGTAGACATCCCAGGTAGGGAATCAAAAGGCTGGATGCAGGCTTGTTTCAGGTTGTGATAAAATAAAATAAATTTTAAATAATATTTTTTCTGTACCTTTATGAAAAAAAAAATTAGCAATAAATTTGTCGGGTGCGAAGGCACGGAAAACGAAAGCGAAGGAGGCAGCTCAGAACATTTAAACATATTCTCTTATCGATATTTATGAGGTACACAAAAAAGTTTTTTTCTCGTCACATACACATTTCGTATATACTCACTCTCTGGGGTTTGCGTACACTCTGTGTATTACGTGTCCCATAAACAATAAATAAAATAAAGTATTGTGATTAAAATATTTTATATATATTTTCTAACAAATAATATAATGAATAATAAATATATATAATAAATAAAATAAATTCTTTACAAATTTATTATATTTACCCCAATGTAGAATATAGAAAACTAAAAACAGGCCTCATATAGCCTCGAGAAGAGTTTGGGATAAGCCTCGTCATAAATGCTCGTGAAGGCTTCATTAAGGCTCGTTTTGAACCTTATTGTTTCGTCGTTTCAGGCTTAGTACAGGCTTTTCTACCAGCCTTTGGTCAAGCCTGTGTGCAACAGCCTGAAACCGCGTTATCATTCAGGGGTTCAGCTAGGCCTGAAATCAGGCTGGTGCTCAGCCTGAATTAAAAAATGTGAGCCTTGTTTCAGAGCTTGGCGAGCCCTTTTTTCATCGTCAATTCCTACCTGGGATGTAGCTCAGGTGTATCAGCTATAGTTGGGTATACGCGGTTAAGGTAGTCCTATCGCCAGGCTTCAATCCATAGGATTTTCATATTTTTTTTTGAGCTTCACTGTATATATTAATAATCGTCTCTGTAAAATGCCAGGGTCGTTTATCGACCTAATTACAGAGAAAAGAAATATTAAAATTGTGTATTTTTCTGAAGGAATTCCGAGACGACATACAAAAACCCAATTTCCGGCCGCTACAGAAGTGTATATAATAGTGGGAATCTGTCAGATTCTTAAAAATAATTAAATGTACATACTTAACAATTGTAGTAATCCAGTGCTCTTGGAAAAAATTACGCTGATTCACCGAATTTTCATGTAATATCAAGTTTAATTTGAACTTCCGGTATTGGATTTATTGCCACTTGCTACGATAAAGAGACGCGACAGCAAGGCAACAGCTGATTATAGTCCTGACCTCATTTCACTCATTCAAATGACCACACATACTAGGTGCGCAACTAAGTTTCCGGGTTTTTTGTACCAATAAAAAATCGAAAATTTCTAGACAACTACAAAAAATGGTCCATCCGAAGTATTGTCCCTCGCTATTTACACATTTTTGCCATCTCTCTGGCAATACATAAATACCGCGACGATAAAAAGCCGCATCTTTGGACTGAAACCATTCGTCCAACCAATTGCGTACTGCATCGTAATTGGCCAAGTGTAGCCCACCCAAGGCATGCGCCATCGACCGGAACAAGTGATAGTCTGAAGGGGCCAGGTCTGGCGAATACGGCGGGTGCGGTAGCAGATACCATTTCAGTGTTTTTATGGTGTCCTGGACAATGGAACTGCGATGGCACGGAGCGTTGTCGTGCTGCAATATCACACGTTCGTGTCTCGTGTCCCATTCTGGCCGTTTTTCGAGCAATGCGTGGTTCAAATTGATTAGTTGTTGTCGTTAGCGATGCCCATTGACAGTTTCGCCCGGTTTCAGCAGCTCATAGTACACGATTCCTTTCTGGTCCCACCAAACGCAGAGCATTGTCTTTTTTCCGAAGCGATTTGGCCGTGCCGTCGATGTTGACGCTTCGCCAAGTGAAAGCCACGATCTTCTGCGTTTGGGTTTCTCGAAATATATCCATTTTTCATCGCCAGTAACAATTCGATGCAGGAAACTCTTACCGTTCTGCCGCAAAAGCAACATTTCGGAAGTGGCTCTTCGATTTTCCATTTGTCTCTCAGTCAACTCATGCGGCACCCACTTACCTTCCTTATGAATTTTTCCCATGGCGTGCAAACGTTTCGAAATACATTGCCGAGTCACATTTAATGCCTCGGCAAGTTGATCTTCTGTTTGAGTGTCATCTTCATCCAATAACGCTTGCAGATCGGCGTCCGCAAATGTTTGCGGTCTTCCCGAGCGCTCCTTGTCCCCAGTCTCAAAATCGCCACTTCTGAACCGCTTGAACCAATCTTCACACGTTGTTTTTCACGGTACATGTTCGCCGTACGCCTCCTCGAGTAACCGACGTGCTTCAGCTGCTGTTTTTTTAGGTTGAAGCAGAAAAGCAACGCTTTCCGCAAATGCAGTTTATTTGGCACGAACTTTGACATTTTCGAGGTTAGAAAAAAGGTCGTTGTGTTGCGAAGTTTGTTTATATTACGACTGGGTATTCTCAACAGATGTCGAAGCTATAAAGACACCCAATTTCAGACCTGCATGCCGACTACATGTGTCGCTAGCACCATCCATGTGTGAAACCCGGAAACTTAGTTGCGCACCCAGTATTTCACTTTTACCAGTCGTGGCCCAATACAATGACAGATCGACGTTGAAAAGCATGGAGGTTAAACCCGCCTGGTTGAGTAAAAAGAGACGGAGTCAGAACCAATATTGCCAAATATCAACTTTTTGCATATGTTAAAAATATAAATTGCACAAGTCTCAAGTATGATGAGTGGTATGACTAGTGCGAAGCGATAGGACTACCTTGAGTCCGCTACGAGCTGAAGCCGCGAGACCGAGATTAAAACACGGAGGAGCGATTCCCATTCAGCTGAATCCGATTGGTCGGTCGAGGCTCGAAGAGCATGGGCGGAGCAAACGTAATGAGTTTCTAGCTCAGTACCGGGGTCTGCTTCGTTCTACGCGGCTTGCCTCGTCGGCAAAGCTGGCTGCTCGCACACTCGATCGCTTAATACATTGTACATGTGATCGGGACTCAACCCATGTGTGTGTCTGTTCACCGCTCGTATTACGGCTCGTCATTCTTACTGGCCGGGTTTCACTGCCCTGTCGTCGTTTCGTTCGGCCCTCTTTCTCCACGTTCAACATCGACACATGCTCACCAACGTACACACCAAGATACGTCTATGTACAGGTGGCCGCACATGGCTTTTACTCATTACGACAACTTTCGTCTAGCATTAGACGCACAGTCCTCAGAGCTAATGCGTTGAGGGACGATATAATAGCCAGAACCCGAGCACAAATTGGCCAAGCATTCGTCTCTACTGGTGATTTTATTCGGCGATAAGGAATTCGGATAAGGCTGTATTCCGTATAACCGTAATTATTCAGCAATTACGCCTTGCTCTCTTTATTTCTTTCCTATTGTTGGCCGTTGTCCTTTTTATTCTTCTGTCACGATAGACGAATCACGTAATGATGATGACGATTTTCGGTGACCCACATAATTGCGATATCAGACGCTTAGCGAACGTGGCATGTGCGCTTGGGACATGAGGAACAATGGTCTGATTAGCTGATCAAGTTGGTGAGTTCGAAGTAGCATTGTTTTACTGTAAACGAACGATGCGTTTCTAATCTTCTTCCATTATCGCTCTCAAGGGGCTGTACCAGTGTGGACGCTGAACATTTCGGTGATTTTCGGGAATTTTTTGGAAAAAAAGAACTTAATTAAATGTTTCGGAAAATGAAGAATATATTTGGCTATTTTTGACCTATATGACATAATTTTTTCATAGAAAAATATTGAGATCCAAGCGACTTATGCGATGCCTTCGGAGGCGCCAAGAAAAAAGTTCCTCCACTGCTGACATGATTCCGGCAGATTGAGTACCTGAAACCGAAAAAGGAAAAAATGTCGTTAAACTGGAAGGTATTTCGTGTACAATGACATAGGATTTTCGAAAAATATCAAAATCTAACAAAATGGCGTAGTTATGAAAAAAGTCTGTTTTCTTGTATATAAAATGGTCGTTTTTTTCAATGCCAAATCGTCAATTTTCATCCAATCAAAAATATCCTACGTCATTGTAGAGTAAATATATTCAAGAGTACTCAGTTCAAATTTCAAGAGTATCGGATAATTGCTCTTTGAGTTACAATGTCAGCAAATTTGAAAAATCTCTTTTCGAGAAAAACGCGTTTGAAGATTTAACTAGCGGTTTTTGCAAGATAAAGTGATATTGATATAAATCATATAAATGATAATGATATTATTGAAAGTATAAACTGTCGAAGAAGGCAAAAAAAAAAGAAATCGATTGTTTTAAAGTGTCACACTGGTATAGGCCCTTAACATCGACGGAGGAGGGATGGAGGCTTCTTCAACATTGAAAAATCGATAAGCAGTTCCTTCCTAACGCGATATGTAAGTAGTGCATGTGTAAACATGGCGAGAAGAGGTAGTTTGAATTATTGAGACTGGTTGGTGACTCTGGTACCCTCATCCTAAGATGCTTAGAGGGTTACACCTAGTTGGAATTCACCGAAATTTCGACGATCACTTTCGATCGGCGACCATTTTTTCAAAAATCGTTATTTTATTGCATTCTTCGATTAAAGACTAGATAATACAGTACAAAAACTAAATTCATTTGGTTTATTTATTTTCGATGATTTATTCTCGAGCAGAAGTGATCACCTGTTTTGCACAGCGGTCCGCGCAATTTCCTGTATCTCCGTCGTTTATAGATATTTCCCAATAAAAAAATTGTCAAAGATACTTATAATAATACCCTTCAGTATGACAAAAAAAATAGTTAAAAACCTGCATCCATGTTCCAAAAAAAAAAAAATCACGAAAACACCTCTTTTTTGCGGCCGCGAACTAGGTGTAACCCGTTAAAGGGTCCTGGGCGCCTCTGCGTTTTCCTCTTTGGATACTACCTGTGTAGAAATTGGAGTCGGGAAAAAGTACTGCTCCTTATCTGCCTTCGCTAGATGATATCAGGCCATGGCCAGGCCTTTCAGCGAGGATCAGTTCCGCTACATAGCAGGTCTTAGGCCAGGCTCCGATCCACCGTTCCCTTCTTTTGGGAACTGATGAGAAACTGGCCTGGATACAAGTGGGAAATTATCGGGAAAGTCATAGGGGATAGATAGAAAAATAACCGGGACTGGACGAAATATGATCGGATATTGGAAGGGCTCTTGGCGATATACCCGAGTTCAGGAATTTCGGAACAATTGACGAAATGTTACCGTTTGATGCAAATTTACACAGTCAATTCTTTGTCATATACTGAATGCACCCTTTAAAGTTCAAATCTATGTCTACACCGTTTCTTTAAAATCGAAGAAACATTCTTTAACATAGGAAGATGAAGACGCTCATAGCTGAATAGCAGTTTTACGCACGAAATAGTGTGATTTTTTATTTAATGTTATAAAAAACTGTCAAACCATTTTATACATTATGATCCTGATGACGAAATTGTCATAATGTACCGAGTGAAAAACTATCAAATCACTCATTACATTATCACAATTTTGTCCCCCTTCATAGTATGACAATATAAGGCATCTATGTGAAAAAGCGTTTCTTCAATTGTAAATTTTATAAAAACGGTGTAGATGATGGATTTGGAATTTATAGGGTGCATTCAGTATATGCCAAAGAATTTAGTGTATAAATGCGAATCAAATGGTAACATATCGTCAATTGTCCGAAAACTCCTCAAACAGATAGTATTCGGTGATACCGATTCTTATTATTTCACGAGGATGACAAAATCATGAGCGTAAGTGCACGTTGTAAGCATAGCACTTTTTGTACGTGGTACAACAACGGGTCCAAGTCTTATGGTTGTGTGAAGCCACCTGGCAGACTGTTGACGAAATACATTCAGGCTGGAACATTGGCATTTCCTGACAAGGCGACAAAGCGTTCAGTAACCACAAACCAGCTGCTTTACTTTTTGCCTCATTGAATAATTTAGTTACTCGTGATGTTCAAATTAATGCTTATTGTAATACCGGTACGTACGAGAGCATTTATATCTTCGTAGATTATCATTGATGACACGGATGCTTTTAATGGTGAATGAATTGCAGTAGATGTGTTAGTTTCGTTCTAATCAATTAAAAATATGTTCGATGGGGTAAAAATCAAAGCAGCTTTCACAGCCCAAGTCGTAATTTTCAGCCTATTTTAAAGGCTTTTGATCCTATGTCAGCCTCACTTGAGTCTGTTTACTGCTAGAAGTCCTACTATGGGCCGCCACATGCTCTTCATTTGCTGCTAACCTCCTGCATAGGCCCTTATATTCCTACCTAACCTAGCTGAAGTCGTTGCAGTTCCTCTTTTGATTGGGTTTGGACCTATCGCGCATTTGGCTGTTTCGACGAAACGAGGTTGGGGATGGTCGCATTCGAAAAAGCGGGTCTGATAGTTTTCAGTAACCGTCATGCGTTGGACTAGGTAGGACCGCGCGTGCGCCGTAGAGGCCTACTTTTCCAATGGCCTTTCCATTATCTCCACCCATCGAACCTTTCGCATTCGCTTCAAACTTGCCCCTGCATCTCCAGCAATTCTCCAAAGTGGAAGAAATGGATATTGGGCAAACAGTTACAATATTTTTGATAGGAATTGCCCTCATGTATGCATGCATACGCGGATCCCTATAGCAGGCACGCATGCATACGTATAGGTACTAGTATACGTATGTCGGTGTATGCTTAGGCATGTATGTGTGCGGGTATATACGTGTGTCTACGCATGCGCGTATTCAGGCATTTGTATCTCTATATGCGTAATAGAGTGTATGCGTGTGCGTGTATACGTGTGCCAATCGACGTCCTCCTTAGCGCCTGCAAGTGGAGAAAAGGGAAATTTGTTCCCGTTCTAGGCGTTAAGTAGGAGTTCATTTTATATTGAATACGAAGCTACTTTACTGCCGTTATCTCCTACCACTGTGAGGATCTGGAGGGGCAAAATAGGCTGAAAATTTCGACTCGGGAGTTCTTTAAGGCGTTACCCCCCCTTGTAGCGCAAAAAAAGGCTTTTTTCATGAATTTTTTTAAAGAAAACTACAAAATTTTTTTAATCGATCAATATACCATCTTAAAGAACACATCTTGAAGAACTTTCAGTAATTTTTTTATTGAAAAATATTACATTGTTTAGTGGAAAATGGCCGTCAATGAAATAATGTTTTTATATACACGGTTTGCGGTGACCAACATTGCGGCGAAGTGGATCATCTGAAGAAAAAAATGCTGATGGATTTAGTCAAATATAAGTATAAAGTAGTCTTTAATAGAAGGATTTTAAAAAATATTCCTTTTTCACAAAATGGTGGACAGTCAAAGTCAATGGTTCGATTTTAACGAAAAAAAACGGCCGTTTTTTGGCTATAAAACGGCCATTTTTTCGAAAAAAAAATCGAACGATTAAAGACTACATTTTTATGTATTAAATAAGGCTGCAAAATTTCAAGAAGATCGGATCATTAGTGTTCGAGTAATCTTGGTCACCGACTTCAGAAATGCCATTTTGAGAAAAACGCGTTTAAAGTTTCTCTTTCAACGCTCTTTCGACGCGGATTCTTCTCTTTCAACGCTCATATCTCAGTCAATTTTGTTCGGATCGACTTGAAATTTTCAGGACATATTCTCAGATACGTATACTTCAAAAAAATGCAATAAAAAAAATCGATTTTTTCAAAATCGCAAGTGGGGGTAATCCCTTAAGTCAGACTCCACTTTTCAGGAAATGTCAATATTTTCACCGGGTATGGGTTGCGTGAAAGTGTACTTGTTTGCAATATATCTCAGCCAGAACATTCTAATTTTCAAACATGGAGGGTGAGCCGCAAAAAACGATTTTGTGATCTTTCCGGTCTGGTCCATGAGAGGGTTAGGTGAAGCAGATGAGGCAAGCCTAGTCAGATCCCACCACAAAGTAGAGAATTCCTGGCCACATTTCGGCTACACGGCATATGAAGAAGAGTGTAACTGGTGTGTCCTTGTTTCCTGTACAGGTGATTGGCCAATAACGAATGAGAAAACGAACCATTTCACACCACGATCACACCACAAAGTGATGAAGACTCCGAATATAGGGAAACAGTCTTTTGATATCTATGCAATTTTTTAAGATAGCAACGATGATAGCTATCAAGCAATCAGGGGTCATTAATTTATTATAATATTTTATATGCGTCGGCAAAATATTTATTTCAGCCCATTTGGGTTGCTTGTAGTGATGCATAATAAAATCCTGCCTGAGATTAGTATAATCGAAGTATTCCACCTATGATGAATACTTCGGCGTATCCCCAATTCCGCATCCGTCACTATAAAGCTAGAAACAATTCCTTATCGTCGAATATGCGTGTGAGTCGAAGAGTTCGCAGGAGTAGGATGCGCAAAACGCGGAGAAGAGCCTAATCGTATTAGGCTGCTGAGAACAGAATGAGATCTGGGACGAGACAGCAAGAGAGGGAATGAGCGGCGCGGGTTTGGCTAGCCGCAGGGCCAAAAGCGCCATCTTGCTTTCTGGCCACGTACAACCGTAAAACAAAGGGACATCAGGATAGACAGAGGGAAAGAGAGGCAGAGAGAAAGAGCAATACAGACAACGAAGCTCGGATATCGCGGGACGCGCGAGCAGAGTACGCGCTCACCTCAATATTTAATCCCTCATTATGGAGGCTGTGGGCTCGAGCTTTTGAGACAATTGGCAGTTTTAGTACCCAATAAGGTCTTGGATGCCGCTTGGGAGCTTCGCCGGCTAGAATAGCAACTGCATGCCTCTATTCGTCGCGTAGACATGCCCGCATTGTGAACCTTGCATCGTACACCAATCACGTGCTCCAGCATGTTAGAAGCAACTTAAATACAGAGTTGGTAAGGATAGCTAGCCCGTTGAGAAAGTTCCATACGCTTTCAAGATTCCGCTAGGTGAAGGCAAACGGACCAGGCTCTTTTCAATGACTTGTCATAAGGATAGAAGATCTTTGTCGCAACGGCGTCTTCCAATTCTGAATCAATTGGCTTATCGCCCACTTACCGCACTCGTCTATGGCCTATGATCTACTTACCTCACTCATCTATGACCTGGCGATTGCTCATTCCACTTTGATCCCCATTTCGAAGTATTCCGTTCATTATGAAGTTACAGTTTCATCGCACCGATATCCTTTCGCGGTACTCATGAAACCGTTCAAGTATTGGGAGTATAAATAAGTCTCCGCCGTTTTTTTATGAAGAATTGGGCATTTATTGTGATGGAACGTCCTTCGCTAGCCACTACCTTTTCCCATCTTTTTGCCAGCATATGGATACCGCGTCGGAAGAACGCCTCATCTTTTGAGGCTATCCACAAATCGACCCAATGTTTAATATCTTCATGTGATGTGAAGTGCTGCTCAGACAGGCCGTGCATCATCGATCGAAATAAATTATAGTCAGAGGTGAATACCGCTGGGCTAAAACTTCCCAATTGAGGGTTTCCAAGTAGGTTTTGACCTATGCCTGGCAAGCAGCATTTCACATGTGCAAAATCGGCGTTCAACGTTTCTCGGCTTCGGTTCATATGGAACCCAATTTCCTTGCTTTTAAATCATTCCCAACGATTTTAAACGCTGTGAAATTGCTTGTGGAATCACGCCTGATGTAGGGGAGACCTAGAAGGGTTGAAACAATTTTCAGATTTCACCCCATATCTCGGAATCGAAACGAGAGATTCGGGTAAATATAAAGTTGTTTTGTAGCTTTTTTAATCGACTAATCGATGTTCGACTAGAAATTACTCCAAGAATTATCTAACCGGTGAAAAAACCATTTAAGTACAATAAGTCGTTTTGGATCAACTCTCCTCATATCGAGGTAAGTTGAAACAACTCCTCACTATCGAGGTGAGTGTGTTTGGGTTCGGAATTAGTACAAAATATGGGTATAAATTATGTCAAAACACATTGTTATTAAAAAAAATTGTTGAAAACATAGAAAAACTTAACCTCGACAGTAATCTAAGTGTCACTTTGTTATTTAGTCTGACAAATGTTTATAAGTTCTAACTGAAACGAATATAAACGCATGAATCTCACGGAATGAAATAGTAAAATATAGCAAAATAAAAAATAAATTGAAGGAGAAACTTTATGGCAAGGAAGCAAATCAATCTCTATTCTGACAAACAATTGTGACATACATATGAAAGTTCTCCACCAGTGCAGGCTTCGTGCGACCATGCTTTGCACTCCAGGCATTGCACCTACTTATTTGGCCTGCCGTTTGAATACGATTCCATACAACACACGCAAAAGTACTCTTCCTCGTCTTCACTTTCCACGTTCTCTTTGTGCTTGATGTTTCGTCCCGTAGAGTAACGTCTTCAGCGGCGAACTCATATATTTCTCGGCTCGCCATCCCTCCATCCGTTTTCCTAATACATTTATTCGGCACCTGAAATAAAACAAATGCTAGCCTTGCAAACCACACCACAAAATATAAACGTATGAAAATATTACTGCAACCGAGACAAGTTGAAACACCTTGTTTCAACCCTCCTAGGTGTCAAAATTGCGATGTCACTTGATTCGGAAATCACTATTGATAAAGAGTATTGCAAAACAACAAATTATATATGAGGAATCGAATGCTAAGTTAGTAAGCTTCCAATGAATGCATATCGCATACCATCAACTACATAAACAAGTTAACTAAACCTTATTGAAAAATAAGACGAATACTTACTTTAGCCAATTTTTTTGGCGTGGGTGTCGATGTGACGCAACTGAACTCGCAAGAGCACCGGAGCGAACTGACAAGTGGCGCGCGTCGTAGAAATGGAAGAATGCCATTGTTACCAGCTCGCTAACAATCACATCTACTGTGACATTGACACTGTTTCAACTTACCTCTGTGTCAACCCGCCTAGGCCTCCCCTAAGTGCAAGTTCTTCTTGCGTTTGGCACGAATCTCCCTCCAATAATGCTTCCAATTCCGCGTCCTCGTACACTTTCGGCCTTCTGCTACGTTCTTTGTCTTCGACGTCAAAGTCACCTTTCTTGAACTTTTGAAACCCCTCACGACAACTTCTCCCACTTAAAGCAGCCTCACCATATGCTTCTACAAGCAATGGATGCGCCTCAGCTGCAGATTTCTTCAACTTAAAGAAGTAAATCAAAAGTTCCCGAAAATGTCGCTTATTCGGCTTAGAACTCGACATTTTTGCACGAACAAAATTACGTGATGCTGATACAAAATCGCTAATATTTCAAGGTTATGGTCTTGCCAGAAGTCCAACCTTACGATATGACGTTTTACAACTAGCAATTTCAACCATAACCTCCTGGTGGGGCTATCTTTAGTCAAACGGCGGAGACTTATTTGTACCCCCAATAACATTGAACGGAATCTTTTCTGAGGAAACATCATCACTTATGCAGTAGCGTAGATGTTGTCTACACTTTGTGAAATATTCATCTAAAGAGGTGAATAAAACGGGTGTGTCGTTTTCTTTCTTTTGCGTTTCGGCAAAAAGGAAAGACATCACACGCGGTGGTAGCGCAAAAACCGGAAGTGAAATGTGAGCGGGAGAAAGAGAAATACGAGGAGATGGATAGGGGGCACGGAAGGAGATGGAAGAGTCCGGGTGATACGAGGGATGGCGAGGATGAGAAGTTGCCCGACACAAATGAAATTAGAGTTGCCACGAGTCCGGGCTACCCAGTACTGGCTATTTCACTGCTCCCGGTAATGTTTCAGCTGTGTTAGAGCGAGAAAAGCCGTACGGTATAGCCCGTTGAAAAATCACTGCGTTCTGCGGAACGAAACTACGCTGGCGGCAACGTATAGCAAAGGTGCGAGCGGGAAGGGTGCGCTACACTGAGACATTATGATCGAGTACGGGACATTGCGGGCTGTAATGAAAACATGGCCGCCATCCGGTCGTACCTCGCGTAAACCTGGCAAAGCATCTGATTCGTGTTGACTTAAACATCCCTGCACGTTCCTCTCACTCGTCCAAGCTACTACCTTTTGCCTGTGACTATATTTCCTCCGTTTTCTGCACTTTTTTGTATACCCCCTTCAACAGCTCCTAAAACTTTTCTCATGGCGGCCAATTCGTTTTCTCGAAACACACCGGTCATCAGTTTTAATGCTGTACTTCCGCGTCACTCAACTTTTGTTTCGTCCGGTAAAACGCGACATGATGCTTGAGAGGATCATTCGTTGTCGATATCGGTGGGTTTTACTAGGAAACTTGCAGTTATAGTTGCAATTATACGTTTCGTGCAGAAATTTGTTAGGCTGTCACCAGATCCTACCACATCCCGAGTCGAAATTTTCAGCCTATTTTAAAGGCCTTTGATCCTATGTCAGCCTCACTTGAGTCTGTTTACTGCTAGAAGTCCTACTAGGGGCCGCCACATGCTCTTCCCGTACTGCTTACCTACTGCACAGGCCCTCATAGTCCTACCTAACCTAGCTGAAGTCGTTGCAGCTCCTCTTTTGATTGCGTTTGGACCTATCGTGTATTTGGCTGTTTCGACGAAACGTGGGTAGGGATGGTCGCATTCGAAAGAGCGGGTCTGATAGTTTTCAGTAACCGTCATGCGTTGGACTAGGTAGGACCGCGCCTTTGCAGGTGAGGCCTACTTTTCCAATGGCCTTTCCATTATCTCCACCCAGCGAACCTTTCGCATTCGCTTCAAACTTGCCCCTGCAGCTCCTGCAACTCTCCAAAGTGGAAGAAATGGATCTTGGGCAAACAGTTACAATATTTTTTATAGGAATTGCCCTCATGTGTGCATGTATATGCGGATCCCTATAGCAGGCACGCATGCATACGTATAGGTACTAGTATACGTGTGTTGGTGTATGCTTAGGCATGTATGTGTGCAGGCATATACGTGTGTCTACGCATGCGCGTATTCAGGCATATGTATCTCCTTATGCGTAATAGAGTGTATGCGTGTGCGTGTATACGTGTGCCATTGGACGTCCGCCTTAGCGCCTGCAAGTGGAGAAAAGGCAAATTTGTTCCCGATCTAGGCGTTAAGTAGAGGCTCATTTTATATTGAACGCAAAGCTACTTTACTGCATTTATCTCCCACCACTGTGAGGATCTGGAGGGGCATAATAGGCTGAAAATTTCGACTCGGGATGCCCATAGGAATTTCATAGGGACGTCCCACGTAAGCAGTTCACATTGGAATCCAAGTAAATTCGACGCTATTTCCCGATTGACGTTGTATTAGAATTATTTATTTTGCAATTCTCGACTGGAATATGCTGGATGTCGAAACAAATATTCTTTTTTTAATCCCAGGCACGTTGGGGAGTCCCGAGATGCACCCACATCTGTAGTGATATTATGTCATAGTACACAGTAGTGTCATAGTAGCGTAGTGATATTTTGTCATAGTACAGTAAAGTCATAACGAACGATAATTACAGTGTGTCTCTAGTGATGTGATTCAAATCGATTTTTAAGATATATTTTTTGAGCTATTTATCCTATTCCATGATAAGATTTGTTCTCTTTTAAGACCTTGTATGATCTTAAGACCTTTTGGATGATTGAGAAACAAAACGTTTTTGAGAATTGAAGAAAAGAAACTATTAGAGCAATTAAAATGATGTTTGAAGAGTTTGTTTTACAAATCTGTATATACGAATCTATTTTTGATTTTACCGCTCACAGCGGATCACACCTTAATTAATGCATAAAATAACTTGAATAAATTACCAAAGATGTATGAAAATATGAATAAATTATTGTCGGAGCTGCGGAAATTTCTGTTTTTTCTTCACATTAAAAAAAACCAACAAATCATCTAATTTTCGGTCTCCTAAAGTAGTTGCGTGCCTTAAGGATTTAAATTGAATTCGTACATTGGATTCCAATGGAGAATATCGATTAGAATCCAATGTACGAGCGTGGCACTTTAGTACAGGGATCCAATGCGATGACCCATTGGATCCCGATCAGGAAGTAGGCCCAAGGATGGGAAACTTATTGAATCCCTGCGACAATTTCTGCACGCGTTGCTGGATTTCTTGCACACACGGTGGACCGCGTACGTAAATTTACTATTGCACGTGTAATGACATTAAAAAAATGTATAAATTCGAGATGTGATTTCTCACACACTCTCCGGACTGAAAGAAAAGCTGATGTCAAGCAAATTCAATGCCATCGTTTAAATACATTAAACAGAAGTGAACGATGAACGATCTCCCGTTGTTGGAGTTCCGTCTTCAATGTTGATTGACGCGACAGTTTTACTGGACACTATCGTTTGGCTACTCATACTAATCATCATTAGTAAACATCATTAACCATCATTAAGCCCTATTACCTATAATTGCACACAAGTGTTCCTAGACGTTTGGCTATCTTCTTGGACTCCCATTTTAGTTCTCGATACTCCATTAAGGAGGGAGATACCTTTAAGCGAAGAAACAATTGCTAATTTTCATTATTCGTTTAAAAAAAGCGAATAATTTTGAAACAGTGACAAATGTTCAATGAAACGGTACGCTTTGAAACAAAAAAAATAGAATTTTTCGAAAAAGAATGCTACATTTTGCGATCAAAAATACTTTTTTTTAATTTTTAAAAATATTTAGGGTCATGTTTTAGACAATAAAGTTAGGAAGATTTATAGCGAATTTCGTCAGAAGAAGTCCTTTAATTTTTTAGCTGTACGTCACGCCAGTTTCGAAAATGAAGTTTAGAAGACCATACCTCCGCTATTTGTAAATATTTTTTTTTTTTAATCCCACGTCACAGCCAAAAGTAGTAATATAACATACCCTAAGTCTCAAAAATGGTAAAGAGGACTAACCGTTAAAAAAAAACAATGAAAATCAGCAAAAAATATTCTCGCCAGAAGTTTTCCTCCCCAACTCAATCCTGTTGGTCGAATAATTCGCACTCTCGTCACGATCAGGATTACTTCGACGATTTTCAACGATGATCGCCATTCAAAGCCCATGTTTTCCATACGAAGTGTGCTCTCTGGGATTTTCCTCTCATGTCAGAACAAAAAGTAGTCACCGCGAAACTCAAGATATACAGGTAAAAGTATTTTATGCAGGGTGGCATATGGGACAAGATTCTTCGGTGGCTATCATGCTCGTGGGAAGAAGTCCTCCCCCACCGTAACCCCTCCGCATACAGAGTCTTCATGGCGGTGAAAAATCACCGAGCACCCGGCCCTTCATCCATTATTAAATCGATAGAAACCATCGCTCGCCCGTCCAAGTGAAAGTATATGTATTTGCCTTGCATTGTTAAGATCCCTAGCCAATAGGCCTCTGCGGTCTTGTGCGCATTGGCATCGGCGTCTCCGCCCACGCTGTACACCCACGCACACACGATAAGTTGCCACTGTGGCTCGATAACTTTTGGCCCTTTTCCCGATTTTCACGATACACACGGGGATCAAATCGCACGATCCACCGCCGAGAGAGAGAGAGAGAGAGAGAGAGAGAGAGAGAGAGAGAGAGAGAGAGAGAGAGAGAGAGAGAGAGAGAGAGAGAGAATCAAACCTTTCGAAATTTACTCATTCCGATACAATGAATCGCACTGGGATATTTTGGAGGCGGAAATTATACCAAGAGTGCAAAGCAATAACGTTACCGATCTTCTGTTTCGTACACTGTGCTCCTTGTCCTCGGGGCGAATTTTTGCCGCTCACGTAAATCAATTACAGGGGGGTTCACGGAGAAATAACGAATAAAACATACATGAATGGGTCAGATTGAGATGCGGGAGCATTGGCGGCGATTGGCATTGCTCCGTTGGGAATCAGAGGTTTTTAGGGAAGGGCTGCGCGGTGATTGCTGCTACAATATCGACAACATGGAATAAATACTTAAAGGAGGAGAAAAATAAGGACGCAACTTGTATCAAACGATTTTGGGAAAATTGCTTTGCTTTCTCAGTTCACCAATTGACAATCGTAAAGCATGGAGGTAAGGACAATATGCCTTTTTAACTTTACTACTTTTTGGATGAAAAGGCCGAAAGTCATCTCGCCATCTGTCTTCGGGTGAAGTTTCGTTCCTTTGGAAGAAAAAGGAACATAAAGAGTTGCCACACGTCAGAAATTGCACAAAAATGTCCAATTGAATCCTGTTTGATTTATTTTTCTATTATCCTATTGCATTCCATTATTGGAATTATTTATTTTAAATATTTTTATTTATTCAAATCAAGATATATTTACTATGGTCTAATAACTAAATATTTTATTTATTCCTAATAAATCTGTGTTTCAGTTTCGTCTGTCCAAAGACTAATTTAGTTCAATCCACTAAATGTATATATTAACTTTTTTTATTCAATTAAATTTGATTGAATTTCCGTAGAGTCAAACATTTTTCTATTCTCTAGGCCAAAAGTCATCTCGCTATCCCTCTTCGCGTGAAGCTTTCTTCCTTTGGAAGAAAAAGGAACGTACATAGTTGCCATATGGTATTACAAATCGCACAAAAATTTACAAATGAATCCTGTTTGATTTATTGACCAAAAAGTGTAGGTTCAAAGCGATGGAGAAAATTGGGTGCCTACACGGACAGAAAAATTCGATTCACATTAACTAGATGCGTCTATTTGGTTTTTTTACTTGTATTAACTAGATTTCTCGTAAAAACAATTTTTTCTTATTGCATTTCATTATTGTAATGGTGTATTTTATATATATTTATTTATTCAAATCCAGACCTATTGACCATCGTCTAATAACCAAATATTTTTATTATTCCTAATAAATTTGTTTCCGTTTCATCTGTTCAAAAAACAATTCAGTTGAGTCCACTAAATGTAACATTTTAATTTTTTAATTTCGATTGAATAGAATTTTTGTCGAGTCAACCGTTTTTCTATTTGATTGAATTAATGGTCTGTCTTTATTGCAATAAATACTTACTTATTTGAATCAAGCGTTTGGTGATGACATTTTTTATTTGATCCTACAAATGTAGTTACTTGTTTTCATCCTGTTACTACACGTATTGTACATCTATGTGTGCTATACAAAAATATAAAATGAAAATTCATTTGATTCACATACACCTTTCGCATGATGGCCATAAAAACCTATTTGAGGTCAAATTCAGTTGAACCCACTAAATGCATGTATCATTTTTCCTTAAATTAATTCTAATTTTCGTTAACGAAAAAAAAATATATATTTGAAACAAATAGGATCGCAGTAGGCCATGGTACAAGGAAAACGCCTATTTGATTCGATCAGAACATCTATTCAAATCAATCTATTCAAATAGATTTTTTTTTTGCAGTGCACTGAGTGAAAACTTTTGATGAGCCCACACTGAGAAAAAAAAACCAATTGAATCAAAAAAATATGTTGCTTGATGCAAATAAATGTGTAATCGCGAAGTGCCACCGATATATGAGATGTTTACAATACTATAATTGGAAAATGTGATTGATTCAAATAACATATTATTTTATTTGAAAACCTCTTTTGTTCTCTGAATATCTACATTATCCTTCAAAGAAAATTATATTCTATTGAAATCATTCTATATGTAATCCGTATATGTATGGATGAAATAATTAAACGGTTGCTACAACGTCTTTTATTTCGTACAAAAATATAATCAATAGAATGAATTATGTCTTTACTACATCGAAACGAATATGCCATGAGACGTAAGTTTTTCAATTTATTTTGAATCTTATATAAAAAGTGAACAGTAGCCCAGGTAGGGAATCAAAAGGCTGACGATGGAAACAAACTTGTGTGAGCCTTGTTTCACCGAGCCTGAGTGAGACAGACCTGGGCCAGGTTTCATTGCATCGTTTGGAGCAGCCTGGAACCAAGACTGGCTGCTTAGCCTAAACTCAGGGTTATTTCAAGCTTTATTCAGCCAGTGAATTTTAAGGCTAAAAAATCAAGGCTGGATGCAGGCTTGTTTCAGGTTGTGATAAAATAAAATACATTTTGAATAATATTTTTTCTGTACTTTTATGAAAAAAAAATTAGCAATAAATTTGTCGGGTGCGAAGGCACGAAAAACGAAAGCGAAGGAGGCAGCTCAGAACATTTAAACATATTCTCTTATCGATATTTATGAGGTACACAAAAAAGTTTTTTTCTCGTCACATACACATTTCGTATATACTCACTCTCTGGGGTTTGCGTACACTCTGTGTATTACGTGTCCCATAAACAATAAATAAAATAAAGGATTGTGTTTAAAATATTTTATATATCTTTTATAACAAATAATATAATGAATAATAAATATATATAATAAATAAAATGAATTCTTTACAAATTTATTAAATTTATCCCAATGTAGAATATAGAAAACTAAAAAACAGGCCTCATATAGCCTCGAGAAGAGTTTGGGATAAGCCTGGTCATAAATGCCCGTGAAGGCTTCATTAAGGCTCGTTTTGAACCTCGTTGTTTCGTCGTTTCAGGCTTAGTACAGGCTTTTCTACCAGCCTTTGGTCAAGCCTGTGTGCAACAGCCTGAAACCGCGTTATCATTCAGGGGTTCAGCTAGGCCTGAAATCAGGCTGGTGCTCAGCCTGAATAAAAAAATGTGAGCCTTGTTTAAGAACTTGGCGAGCCCTTTTTTCATCGTCAATTCCTACCTGGGAGAATGATCATCAACGATAATAATGGAGAGAATATCAGATATTCAACTGATAAGAACAGATACTACACTTTGATCTTAGCCACAGGTCAAGAAGCGATACTCTTTAGAGTTTCTCCGGCGTTTAAGTAGATTTTCGGTTCGCGCTACGCTTACGAGAAATGAGCGCGCGTGCGGCTTCTAGTGCTCACTCCGAGAACTACGAGTTTCCTCACACCTATAATTTCGGTGGCGCTCGGCCGTGACTTGGTTGAATTTTTTCAACCAAATGCACAAGAAACAAATTTTATTTTCGCATAATCTCATAACCAATTCAGACATTTGCTTGATATTTTCCAATCAAAATAAAATATTAATATTTTAACGAATAATGTACTTGAAAATCAATATCGGATATGGTGAAAAAAACAAAATAACATATTTACCCAATAGAAATTTTATCTGAGTCAAGCGAGCGAAATTCCATTTTTCTTGTGTACTCGAACCAACAATATTCATGTTATAAATTGAAACCCTCTTTTTGTTCGTTGCAGAAAAGGCATTCGAAACTATATAATTTGTTCGCGATAATTTTTTAGATCGTTTCAATAATATGTTGTTCTCGGCCAACTATTTTTTTTGAATGAAATTTTTTTTTTAATATTATCATGTTATTAAAGTCAATGGCGTTTTGTTTGGACTAATAAATCCGATTATTTATACCAACAATTTCACAATTGAATCAACGAAGTTTCATTCAATAACACCAATGATATTGGCTCAATGATTTTTTTTCTCAGTGCACAT
This sequence comes from Ophion ellenae, assembly GCA_963210295.1. Taxonomy (NCBI): domain Eukaryota; kingdom Metazoa; phylum Arthropoda; class Insecta; order Hymenoptera; family Ichneumonidae; genus Ophion; species Ophion ellenae. The sequence goes on along the minus strand of OY723385.1, from coordinate 10,129,948 downwards.
TAGGGTCCTAACATTTGGTCAAACCAACTAAGGCTAGATACTCCAGAAGTCAATGTTCGGCTACTTTTTCCGTACAACAAAAATACCGGATTGCACATTAAAGTCTCCCCCGAGGAGGTGAAACATTGGAGAATCGTGGGTACGTAACAGAACCGCCCGATCTATCTCGCTGAGTTTTCCGCAGTCGGAAATTAAATCGAATTTAATCACGGGACGAGGCATGTAGTGTCATAGAGAGAGAGAGGACCGAGAGAGAGAGAGCGATGGAGGGAGCGTGGCCACGGCTACTGTCCCGCTGCGCGGGTCTGGTTAACGTCGAGAGCGTAACCACTTAGCGTATTGGTGTTTGATTTATTTGTCGCAGGTTGAAGCATCGCCTAGGGAGGGTGCAAGGCTCCGTCCTCGTCCCTTGCTCGGTCATCCTGTTCTTTCATTCTTTCGTTTCTGCTCGCCAGTATGGCATGGAACTGGGGCAATAGACCCCACACACACACACACACACATACACACGCATCCCAACAGACTTCATCTATTGTATTTCTATTAAGTTTAGGACTCACACCCCCTGCTGGGACCATGGATGTTCCTGTGGGATTTTGCCATATTTCCTGATTTGTCTATCCAGCCCTCCCTCATTCAAACGTCTCCATGGCATGAGGATGCCAGAAAAAGTGTTTCCAATAACGGTTATTGTATCATACAAAATAGAGATAGTATGTTGCTGTGACCAATCAAGTAAAACTTCATGCCTTTTAGGCGATGGTAGGGGAAAGGGGCATGAGTTGATCCCATCAGGTAAGATGATCATTTTCAATAGCGACGAAACTATTAACTCGATCTAGTGATATTCTTTGGTAAAACACAGCACCCCCCAAGTCATGATGGTGGTGTGAGCTACTCACTTGTTTCGGCGGAAAACAATTTAAACTGTCAGCTGTTGATCTAAGGCAAGGTTGACTCGAAGGGGTACAAGGTCAACATAACCTCACAATTTTCAAACCCAATTTTCTCATAGATGGTTATTTTTTTTAGAAAACAACAAAGCATTAGGCTCTGGAGGATTCCCTGACGCAGAGCTTAATGATTTTTCTTTGCCCTAAACATTATTAATCTCTGAGAAATCTCTGTTCGAAAATTTCAGCTATCTCTCTCGCACTCATATGTCACGTGGTAGATCTTCTACTTGGCCTTAAGCGGAGGCGACTTTTATTGTACACTGTCAGTTGCAATCATTGTTGCATTTGTGGCTTTATAATATGCTCAATGTGGGTTTTGGTTGGCGTGGTAGTAGTGGAATCCTTTTATGTTATGTTACCGAGCAATGAATGAAAAAGTTGAGTTTGGGGCAAGATGATTCGCTTCTAGGTGTACAAGATGATCTCTAGGGATCATCTTGTACACAAATAACGTACCTACTTTATTTTTGGTAAATAGATTGTCTACTTACGTTCAAACTACACTACTAATGTATAGTTGGTCTCACAAATAATAATTGATATACAACGGAAAACTTGTGAAACTTGGCGTATAGTTTTATTGATCTGTTTACTACATACAAAAAAATTTGTAAACAATTTCATCAAAAAATCCGCCTCCCACCTCCCTCGACGCGCGACGGTCCTTTTTTTATGGTGTGCACGATTACAGCCTTCACGTTCATCCTGCAACAAAAACCCAAAAAGCATTTTACTTTAGACACATATCGCTATCGTTCGATGAAGGGAAAAAAAAATTGACGATTTGGTGACGTTTTGAACTTGAAGTATCGATTTTTCGAAAAAAATTGATCGATTTTTTGTTATAAATAAAAAACTATTAAACGTATTGCTTTTTTGCTTCATCAAACGATAAAAGGATGTCAGCTGAGCATTCTGTCCAAATTTGAAGGCAATCGGTTGAATAGTTTTTGAGAAATCGTGCACACCAGTTGTGAAAAAGCTGTTTCGAGAAAAACGCGTTTAAGGGGGGATTTTTTGATGAAATTGTTTAAAAATTTGTTTGTATGTAGTAAACAGATCAATAAAACTATATGCCAAGTTTCACAAGTTTTCCGTTGTATACTTTCTTCACAAAAAAATTCCCAAAAAGCGGTAAATTTTGCGAAAAAAAAGACAATCCCCCCTTAAGAGTGGCTGAAAAAGACTGGTTTAGTTTAATTCTAGTTGGGTGAAGGGTTTACCCCGACTTGCGATTTTGAAAAAATCGATTTTTTTATTGCATTTTTTTTAAGTATAAGCATCTGAGAATATGTCCTGAAAATTTCAAGTCGATCCGAACAAAATTGACTGAGATATGAGCGTTGAAAGAGAAGAATCCGTTGTGTAAACGACCGGCTAGTCTGCCGTCTGGCGCGCTCGACCCTCCCTCCGACCTTCAATGCATTGTTCGATGAAAAGGGTCGTATACGTAGCATTCACAACGTTCATATAATAGACTGGAATTTATAAAAACGGGCCCGGAATAGATGACTCTATGTAAATTTACAAAAAAAATATTTTCTTCGTGTAAACTGAAATTGAAACTTTAAACGCGTTTTTCTCAAAATGGCATTTCTGAAGTCGGTGACCAAGATTACTCGAACACTAATGAACCGATCTTCTTGAAATTTTGCAGGCTTATTTAATACATTAAAATGTAATCTTTAATCGTTCGATTTTTTTTGTCGAAAAAAAAGGCCGTTTTATAGCCAAAAAACGACCGTTTTTTTTTGTTAAAATCGAACCATTAACTTTAACTGTCCGCCATTTTGTGAAAAATGAATATTTTTTAAAATCCTTCGATTAAAGACTAGTTTATACTTATATTTGACTCAATCCATCCGCATTTTTTTTTCAGATGATCCACTTCGCCGCAATGTTGGTCACCGCAAACCGTGTATATAAAAACATTATTTCATTGACGGCCATTTGCCACTAAACAATCTAATATTTTTCAATAAAAAAATTACTGAAAGTTGTTCAAGATGTGTTCTTTAAGATGGTATATTGATCGATTAAAAAAGTTTTGTGGTTTTCTTTAAAAAAATTCATGAAAAAGGCCTTTTTTGCGCTACAAGTGGGGGCAACGCCTGAAATCAAACTTGTAATATAAAGGGAATTTAACTTGCAAGTTCATTTACGCTGTATACCCATGATTAATATATATAAAGGTATCGATAACTCGAGCAAATTTTTATTTACATTTACCTAATTTGTCCAAAATAAAAAAAAAATCCCAAAATAGGGGCAAGATGATCCGGGGGATCATCTTGTCCATACCCTAGGGGTCAGCTTGAACACCGGGGTGTTCAAGATTATCCTTATGTATGGTTCATAAAAAAGGAAATATTTTTATTGAAACCCTAAAGAATTGAATATTTCGAATATGCTTTTTGTAAAATCGATAAATATGTCAGTAGTAAACGCTTTCAGATCTTAATTATGTCGAATATCTTTGAAATTACGAGCATTTATTTCCGTTTAGAAATTCCAGGGAATGTTTTTTTTTTTTTATTGTCATTGAATTATATTTAAATAGAGATACAGCACAAGAATATTCACGGCCATTACTTTGTCTTTCTGTACTTACATCATCCGAAAATCGACATCCGAATAATAAGCTTATCAAGAGCTTAATTAATTATGATATCTCGATGATCCTTATGTAAGGTTAAAAAAAAGGAAATATTTTTATTAAAACGCTAATAAATTGAATATTTCGAATATGCCAATCGTAAGATAGTTAAATATGCCAGTAGTAAACGCTTGCAGATCTTAATTATGTTGAGTATCTTTGACATTACGAGCATTCATTACCGTTTGGAAATTCGAGGGAATATTTTCTTTTTAATTATCATTGAATTATATTTAAATAGAGATACGGCACAAAAATAGCCACGGCCATTACTTTGTCTTTCTGTACTTACACAAGCCGAAAACCGACATCCGAATAATAAGCTTATCAAGAGCTTAATTAATTATGATATCTCGTTTCGGGGTGAGATTCCCGAGTCTTCTCATCTCGAGTTGGTGAAGATTTTTCGCTCGTTTTTTATGAATTCTCGCGAGCTCTGGTGCTCCGCGGTTGATTCGCGAGAAGAGAGGAATTGCCGGTTGGGGAGTCCCAGGTCGTGGCCGCCGAGCCATAAATTCACCGTGAGACGGATTAATTTCGTCGTAACTCGAGAGCACTGATTATTTATGCCCATTCCCGGGCAAAAGCCAGAGTACTTTTGAACTTGAGCGGTAAATCCGCCTCGATCGATGTCGCGAAATGTCCATATTTGCACAAATTGTCCGTCACCACAAAGTTGAAAAACAAACACACACGTTAAATATACCAATGTTTGATTCTGTATGAGATAATTGCAAAGTTCGATTTTTTTCGAAAATGTGTAAACAAATAGAAAAAACAATATACTGCCAATGTTTTAAATTTTATTTCAATAGGATCAATTTAAATTAAATAGATTTTTGTCTCACGGCCTACTACGGTCCTATTTGTTTCGAGTATATATTTTTTTTCATTTGTCCCAGCTGTTCTTGTTGAATTTGAAATATCTTCAAATTAAATAAATCAAGATTAGATTCAAGCACATTCTTTGTTTGAACGTATGGGAGATACGTTTATAGATAGACAAATAAATAAAGATGACTATATATATAAATGTAGATATAGATATAGATATAAATATAGACAGATAAAGTTTGAATAAAAATATCTTTATTAGCATGAATAAACATCTTCTGTATTCAAATATGTACTTCTGTTAAATTCTGGAAAGATCTTTTTGAATGACATAAATCTTTGTATGATTACAATATAAGTCTTTCATCTAAATCATTTTTTCACCTCGACCGTGTGAAAAATATATTTGAATCGTCGATATATCGATTTGCATATAGCAAATGTATATTTACGACAAACAGATTTTTCTGGCCATCAGATGAACGGTGTATGTGAATCAAAAGAGATTTTACTTTATATTTTTGCATAGCATATATACATGTATAATGCGTGTGGTAACAGTATGAAAATAAATACATTTTTAGGATCGAATAAAAAATTCCTGACCAATAAGTATTTGTCCCAATAAAGATCGACCATTAATTCAAGCAAGTAGAAAAATGTTTGACTCTACGATAATTCTATTTAATTTAAGTTTTAAAAAATTAAATAGATACATATAGTTGAATTTCAACTAAATTGATTTTCAAGCAGATGAATCCGCATCACAATTTTATTAGGAATACATTGAATATTTAGTTATTAGACGATATTAAATAGATCTCGATTTGAACAAATAAATATATTTAAAACAAATCATACCAATAATGGAATACAACAGAAAAAAATTGAGTTTACGAAAAACCTAGTTAATTCAAATTAAAAAAAAATTAAACTGACTCATCTAGTTAATATTAATAGTATTTTTCTGTCAGTGTAGTATTCCAGACATACATTCTGTATTTATTATTGTGCTCCATTTTCGTAAGGGCACAAGGGCCCACGCATTCTCCCCGCTACACTTACCGCGATTACGTTGAGCTCCGATAATCATCAACCGCAGATTACTGCCAAAATTGAACGGGCGAAAAGGGCCGAGGCGTAGGAAAAGGGTAGTTGAGGTCTTGATCCTGTTGGAGCCGCGGTTACACTCTCGCTATTGCAAACGAAAAGGAAAAAAAATGTCCACCTCCACAGTGCTGCAGGAGGGTTCGAAAGAGAGATGAAAAAATAAGACGGTGATGATAAAAATAAGAGAACGAGGATCGTCTAGAAAAGAATTAAATTTGAGTGGAGCCGAGTCAATTATCCGACCTGGGATGAAGAAACGGCGAGTATAACGATTGAGAGTTCCTTTTGATGGTGTTGCGAGCTGCGGGGAAATTAAACCCCTCTGAAAGGGCACCAAGCGAGACTTCAACAACCGAGGGCGTTCCTCCCTCCTGCAATTAAACATTCTTTCATCTTCGGATATACAAGATGGCGTGTGTGGGCTTTTTAGGGCCACCTCGACACGAATTGCCTGTTAATCAATCAAAAGATTAAATGTTGTATTCATTGAGGATGCGACGCAACCATTTTTCCGAAGCAAAGTTAACCAAAAAGCACTGCGTTAATAGCCTACCTGCTACATGAGAATATATGGAAATAAAACTGATTAATTTTCAAATTAGTCAATAAAAACGCTAATACATATAAACGGGGATTGGAAACATTTTTTTAAGCTCCTCTTTTGCTTCCTGGAACATCAATTCCGCCAGAAAGCTCATGCATATAGATCGAGAAGATTGTATCATTGGCCTGTACTTTCAATCCAAGAAACGATATACTTAAGAGGCGGTAGACATAAGATCGAGAGAAGTATACATGTGTGTGCGTGTATGTGAGTATATACATACATACACACAAGCATACACAGCTGAATCGAAAAAGAATTGAATAGGCAGGGGGTGAAGGAGTCTCTTGGCTCCCGGACAAAACAATACGAAATGGTAGTGGTGTAATAAACTCGTCGGCAGACAGAATACAGATCGGAAGTCGGCCGGATAACCGAGTTATCGCGCCCTCAACTATACAGCTTGAAATCCCACCAACGTAGCGGTGATGCGAGGGCATCCGCTTACCTTCCATCTTTTTTTCCCTCTTCTCGGTCCATTGTTCCTCTTTTTCTTCCACATGTACATTCTCCACTTCGAGAATCCTCCGCCAGTAAATAAATGTTTTACGCCGTATCACCAGCAACAAGAGATACGATAAATGTACACCCACACACACACACACACACACACACACACACTCATCTCCCTACACACACACACACACACACACACACACACACATCTCCCCCCACACACACGCGCGCGCACATACACACACATCTCCCCCACCCCACACACACACACAAACCCGAACACACACACACACACACCTCTCCCAACACACACAAACCCGAACACACACACACACACACACACACACCTCTCCCAACACACACGCGCACCCCCCCCACACACACACACGCACACCCACACACTCACAAACACTTATCCCCACACACGTACACACACACATTCGCTCACACACACACACACACACTTACGCACGCACGCACGCACAAACACAGGCACGCACACGCACACGCACACACATACACGCGCGCGCACACACACACACACTCACACACACACACACACACACACACACACACACACACACACACACACACACACTCATCCCCACACACACACACACACTTACGCACGCACGCGCGCACAAACACAAGCACGTACACGCACGCTCGCGCGCACACACACACACACACACACACACACACACACACACACACGCTCGCGCGCACATACACACACACACCCACACACAGTCACACCATATATACACACACACACATACAGGGTGTCCTGATATGAATGGATAATCCTGCAACTGTCGATAGGTAAGATCATATCCTACTGGATGCTGGAAATATGCTGGAATTTCAGTTTAGTAAAACTCCCACGGTTTTCGAGTTGAAAATCATCTGCATTTGGTTTTTCGCATGCCATTTCTACAAATGATAAAGTTTTTTTACCCGGCTTCTTTTTAAATACGCTTGGTTATTTGTTTTATCTAGAAAAGTCTTCTTTTTAACCTTAAATATTAATGAAACTTTATGAAATAAGATTTTATGCAGAATTTTCATACAAACCGATTCGAACATCTTACTTTGATAGGTTGCGGTGTAAAAAAATCTACTACGCCTATCGAGCCAATTACTTTGAAAAGTTGCTTAGTTATTGATGATTCATATTGTTTGTAGAAATGGCATGCGAAAAATCGAAAGCAGATGATTTTAAAAAATAACATAAAGACCAAAATCTCGAAAACCGTGGGACTTTTACCAAACTGAGATTCCAGCATATTGTAGGACAAGATCTGACTTCTCGACAGTTGCAGGATTATCCATTCATAACAGGACACCCTGTATATGTACAGATTTATGCGGTGTATAGCCGTTTTGAAAATGTTGTCGTACCGTCCAATTTTCGGGTTTCGTACAGAAACCGGGCCTGTGACTTAAAAATGAAAGAAAGAAACAATTATGGACCGAGGTATTGGTAGACGGAATAACACGCATTGTGCTTCAGGTTGCAAGTATCTAATTGTCAGTAGGTACGACCGACGATCTGACACTTACAAAGAACATCACTTAAGGCGGGAGCGTCAATTGGAAGGTCCAAACAAACCGTTTTTTCGGAAATTTTTTTCAAAAAGGGAAAAAAACAAGTGATGACAAATATTTGATAAATATTTGAAATGTATTTAAAAAAAATGACAACATGAAACAATAAACGACTGCAGATTTATCAGCCTATTCCATGTGTGCCACGGCAGTGCCTAATCGGCGGAAAAGATGCAGCTCGTAATTCTTGACCGAAACAAAAATATATTTTTCGTCTGGGTGAATTGAGACAAAGCTGAAAAAATCGTGACAATATAACTTTTATCAGGTTTGAAAAAAAGTGTTAAAAAAGCACTTTAACGTGCTATGAAAATTGTTTTAAAAGATTTTTGAACGACTATTTTAATTCACTTAGAAGAGATTTTCATTCTGAAGAAAATAAACTTTCGTTTGATTCAATAGGTCGTTTTGTTTTTTTTTCGCTATCACGCCCGCCAATTCGGAAATGACGTGAAAATGAAAACTGGAGAAAATGTGCTTCAAAATGTTCAATAGGAGGAAATATCAATATTCAATCTCAATCGTTTCTTTTCTACCGTCGCTTTTGGCCTTGTATCGTCGATAATATATTTACAATTGGCCTCAGTTACTTTGTAAATATATTCTTGGATACCCAGGTAGGAATTGATGATGAAAAAAGGGCTCGCCAAGCTCTGAAACAAGGCTCACCTTTTTTAATTCAGGCTGAGCACCAGCCTGATTTCAGACCTAGCTGAACCCCTGAATGATAACGCGGTTTCAGGCTGTTGCACACAGGCTTGACCAAAGGCTGGTAGAAAAGCCTGGGCTAAACCTGAAACGACGAAACAACAAGGTTCAAAACGAGCCTTAATGAAGCCTTCACGAGCATTTATGACCAGGCTTATCCCAAACTCTTCTCGAGGCTATATGAGGCCTGTTTTTAGTTTTCTATATTCTACATTGGGGTAAATCTAATAAATTTGTAAAGAATTCATTTTATTTATTATATATATTTATTATTCATTATATTATTTGTTATAAAATATATATAAAATATTTTAAACACAATACTTTATTTTATTTATTGTTTATGGGACACGTAATACACAGAGTGTAAGTAAACCCCAGAGAGTGAGTATATACGAAATGTGTATGTGACGAGAAAAAAACTTTTTTGTGTACCTCATAAATATCGATAAGAGAATATGTTTAAATGTTCTGAGCTGCCTCCTTCGCTTTCGTTTTTCGTGCCTTCGCACCCGATAAATTTATTGCTAATTTTTTTTTTCATATAAGTACAGAAAAAATATTATTTAAAATTTATTTTATTTTATCACAACCTGAAACAAGCCTGCATCCAGCCTTGATTTTTTAGCCTTAAAATTCACTGGCTGAATAAAGCTTGAAATAACCCTGAGTTTAGGCTAAGCAGCCAGTCTTGGTTCCAGGCTGCTCCAAACGATGCAATAAAACCTGGCCCAGGTCTGTCTCACTCAGGCTCGGTGAAACAAGGCTCGCACAAGTTTGTTTCCATCGTCAGCCTTTTGATTCCCTACCTGGGTAGCTTATCTATCTATTTAAGCAATTAAAAAAAAACGATTTTTTCGGACCTTCTAATTCAGGCTCCGGCCTTAAGTGTCCGCCTTCGATTTTGTTGAAATTCATATATGTGATAAATCACTGAAAACGATAAGAAACGTATTTTTTTTCATCGGTGGAAAAACGGGTACACCACCCCTTAAAGAAAGACGTGTCTTCCCTCAAGGTATTCCGTTCGCGGAGGGCCGTATATTGTAGGGCATAAGCAGGGCCTTTCTGAATCATCAATAAATTACGGTGGCGTTTAATAAAAAAAAATTATAAGGCCTAAGGCCTTAAGTAGAATACCCTAAGAACTTAGGCCACTCTAGAGGCCAAATAGTTCATATTTTGAGGTTTGTTTCAGCGAAAACATAAGATAAATCGAAATTACAAAATGGGGGTTTTATTATACACGAAATTTACTATACAAAATTATTTTTTTCACAGCTATACATGTCAAAATGGCGGCTGTGCAGCATTTTTCCGATGACGCCTTTATTTCTGGAAGGTCAACGGCCGGACCAACAGCTCCAATATTTTTTTAGTTATGATGAGACACTAAAGTTTTTGCGATGATACAGAAGGATAGCTATAAAAGTACGTAGCATTTTTTCGATTTTTTTTTTGGCAAAATGGCGTATTTCTAAAACAAAAAGTATAAAATGCCGTGAAAAAATCGCAAGACAATTGTTTTCAAAAACGGAACTATGCAATATAATTTAAAAAATCCTACGTAGTGCCTTAGAAAATGTAGTTCTGAGTATGCAGTTAAAATTTCAAGTGAATCGGTTGAAATTTGTTTGAGTTATGAGGCCGGCCGACTTAAAAAATGTAGTTTCGAGATAAACGTGTTTAAAGTTAGTACAAAGTCACGACATGAATAATGTTTCAATACCTTTAATTTTCAACAATCTTCGATATAATAATATAGTTATCAAGGTACCTTTTAAAAAAAAGTCGATTTTTGGAAAGTTCGAGAGTGACCTCAGGTCTTAATTCACTTTTCGTCCAATACTTCAATAGTGCTGAAACTGCAAAATCACCCTTCGAGGCGCCTTCTTTGAGGGGTGGTTTTCGCCCTTACGGGGAGATATACATCTAGATGGTCGAAAAAATCGATTTTTGTTCGTTTCCATTTTCTTGAAGTTTGAGGTCTCCAGAATATCTGGTGAAAACGGCAAGTTAATATTTCAATAAATAAGCCAGTTACAGGCGAGAAAGTGAAACGTGTTTTGCCGCGCCGAGCCGACAGGCTGTTCAAATCGGTACCCAAAATTTCTCGAAAACCAATGAACCGATTGCCTTGACGTTTTTTGTGGTCGTTCTATACACCATTATCTAGTACTTGTCATAGGATTTTTTTTTCGTTACTTAGTTTTTGTTTTATAGGCAAAATAATAACTAATTTTTGGCCCAAAAATCACTATTTATGTTCAAACGTCCGCCATTTTGTCATAAGTCGATATTTTCAAAATCGGCTATGACAAGTACTAGATTATAGTATATCATTTAATAATCTTTTTGGTTTTTTTTTCAGATGATTTTTGAAGAAACGCCAGTGGGTACCGTATACGCAGATTTTTTTACGACGCTCCAAGGATCATACAATATCCTTGTATATTTTTGATATTTTTAAATAAAGAAAATTAAACATATTTTTGAATGTATATACTTTCAGATAATTAAAACCCCAATCCGAAATTTCAAATAGTTTTTCCTTGAAAAAATTCACAAAAATGACCTTTTTCCGACTCCTGGGTGTATGTCTCCCGTTAAAACTGCTTTTCCGCTGATAGAAAAAAAATACGAGTCTAATATTTTTCAATGCTTTATCACATGTATGAGTTCCAACAAAATCGAAGGCGACCCTCAAGTGATATTTCTTGTTAGATCAAATCAAATCGTTGCCAAAGGTAAGCTACTTTCTGATAAAAAGCACGCCTAAACATTCGTCATGCGTTTCGCAGTTTGTAGAAATCGAATAACTCTATTCGAAAGACTTTTGCTCTTCATGGGAGAAAAAATTAAAATTGAGTGTGTTGTTTCCTCGTTGAACCCAAACAAATCCAAACAATTCGAAAGACTTCTGAGACGAGGGTAACATGCAGCACATGTCAGGCTGGGCGATGTTTATGGATTGTCCAGGACTCCATACGAATTGGATGACGAGCCGATATGCCTTATGATTTAGATTGGATGCATTTTTTTTCTCTTGAATGGATATTGCAAGTGATTTGTGTGATTTGCAGGTCTTTGCTGCCTCCCAGGGTGGTGGGTTTTCCCGATCTTACACTGAGAAATCAGTTTATTTATAGTACAGAAATACATTAAGTTGGCACTTTTATTCACATATTCATTAACTGTCACTAAATTTGTTATTCGTTAAGAAATATTCGTGATCTCATGACAAAATTTTATAGCCATAGTATTTCTTCGAAAGCAATGATTTATTTTATCACTTTTAATTCTCTCAAGGGAAGTTTCTGCCTTGTTGGGCCAAAAAATGTTCGATCTTCCACCAATTTTTTATGCGAAAAGTATTAAATATAGAATATTGATATTTGGTACGTTGACTCAGCGGTCTTTATTGAACATCAAAATATTTTTTGAAGTTTGACAAAATATGGTGGTGGGAGTGGGAGGAGCCACGTATGTGGTGCGCGAGCGATGACATTCTTCGTTTGCGAAAGTCCTAAGTCCCGACAGGTGAGCTGAAGCAAAATAATCAAACATATTTTTACTTTGTACAATATTGTGTATAAGTTGACCTAGAATCAAGAAGAAAAATTGAAAAATAAAAAAATAGAGAGCGATTGGAAGCAAGTTTGTTTTTTTTCCAAAAAATTTCGCAATTTTTCGCTCACTATTTTTTTATTTTTCAATTTTTCTTCTTGATTCTAGGTCGACTTATAAAAAATATTGTACAAAGTGAAAATATGTTTTATTTTTTTGCTTCAGATGACCTGTCCGGGACTTAGGACTTCCGCAAGCGAAGAATGTCATCGCCTGCGCACCGACATACGTGGCTCCCCCAACTCCCACCACCATGTTTTGTCAAACTTTAAAAAATATTTTGATGTTCAATAAAGACCGCTTAGTCAACATACCAAATATCAACAATGTATATTTAATACTTTTCGCATAAAAAATTGGTGAAAAATCGAAAATGTTTTGCCCCAACAAGGTAGAACCTTCCCTTAAGTCAGTAGATGTCAATGGTGATCGAGTGTTGGAATTGTGATACGATAACACAGTACAGAGGAGTAGAGATTTGTCCACAATTGATATATATAGATTTGGGGCCGTTGACGTATAGTTGCAGCGACTATCCTGTGTCCAATGCAAATGAAAATGTGACAGCAATTAAGGTAGTACCTCCACAGAAGAGTTGAATTAAGAAATGGCTGAAATTTGACATATACCTTATTTAATACATTATCCAAACATCTGTGCAATTTGAATAAGTTTGACCACCCCGAACCTGAGATATTTACACTTAAAGTTGGCTTGGTTTGCACGTAACAAATGCGTTACGATGGGCAAACAGAGCATCATTAATTCTACCGTCAAAACTAAAATTAAGAAATTGATAAAAAACGAGGATAAGCTACAGTAAGATATCACGAATAATGTGAAAAAAAATGAGAATGATTCACCATCTAGTTTCCAAGATATAACCATGAGAAGCCTTCACAATTTTGGTGCAAAGCCTGGCAAAGCCTGGAAAAAAACAATTGGGGCAAAGCCTGGACAGTCCCGGCAAAAAGTTTACTGGCAATGGTCGATCAAAAACACAATACAAAATATATTTTACGGCAATAAATGATATCCATCGTATTATCTACTAGTACCGAGTCAATATTGCGTAGTTTTTAATTTTATTCATTACTAATTAAACCAATTATCAATCTTTTAAACATAAACATGGTATGTAAACTGTTGGTTGAGATTTTCGCAGAGGAACTACCTTAACTGTTCTTCATTCAAACCGGCTATCTCGGCCGCATTTGAGGCAGTAGTCTGCGTTACAGGCTTCAAAAAATCGATTTGAAGAAGAGGATGGATTATTATATGGCCCGGGGATAGCTGATTAACATCTAATTAGTGTAAGTATCCAAAAACTTATATTTTTTTGGACCGAAAACTTTAAAGCCCGTTTTCTCGAGTTTTCATTTTCACAAGTTTTAGAAAACGGTGACGGCGATAGCAAAAACAATATATGTCCGATCGAAAAAAATCAAAGTGATCTAGCTTCAGTATTAAATTATCTTCTATTTGAACTAAAAAAGTTGGACAAAAGTACTATTTAAATTACTTGTTTTGCAACTTAAAGTGATTTTTTTTTTTCAAAAAAGTGAATTTTTTTTTCAAACTTCGAAAAAATGTGGCATTTCATCATTTGTTCGGTATTTTTTTACTTCATATAGAAAAGGAACTTATAAAAACTAAAAAAAAATTTGGTTCGACTGTTTCACATGCATCGCACGATCTCCATCACCGGCACCGATTTACAAGTGCAGACTCCATGCGCCCCATAAAAATCGTTACAACTTTGAAAAATTTCAATATTTTTTAATAATAAAAATTGTTTTTCAAAGCTTGAATATAATACACTATCGTCTCAAAATTTCGTTTACCGCAATCATTTCCTTCCCTTTCAAAAAAATTGCTGAAAAAACGCTTTTTTTCGGCTTCCAAAGCAGACTACTGCCTTGAGCCAAGAGACACAGTTGACGCGACAACTTCCCTATTCAACGCAAATGAGAATTTATCAACTGTTCATGAATCTGTATTTAAGATGTTGGCCCAGTAGTCCCATGAGATAACAGTCGTACACTCATTACAAAATGAATGTTTGGTAATCATTTAAAAATCTTAAGTCGGATCAAATATAGCCCTGTTAATAGTAAGCAAATAACTGTTGAAAAATTGACGACTCGTCTCAAATAATGATTTGTTAATAGTTAACAACTCTGTACTTGAGATCAGTGTCGTACATTTGGCAAGACCGCTTACTTTGTACGCCACCATGGCCCTTTGTCGCACAAGCTTGTTCGTGCGCAGACGCGAAGTCGATACGATCGAGGTACACTGGAGACTGCGCGTGACCACATGTCCACATACCTAGAGGATATCAGTTTGTGACCGTGAAAACTTGAATTTATTCTCTGCGCCGATGGCATCAATTAACGATTTGCTTGTTTTGTGGGACCTGTCGAATCGTTAGAAAACTTTTGGAAGTATATATAGAGAATATTAAATTATCCATTAGAGCAGGGGTGGCCGAGACGTCGACCGCGGGACCGGTCGACCGCCTATTTTGTATGAGAGTTGTTCCTTGCTCTCCGACGTATTGATGTCATCACGGACTTGCTACTCGTAGAGGACAAATCGTTGTCCAACGATGTGTCCTCTGCAAGTAGCAAGGAACAACTCTCATTTTCTACACTGAGAAAAAAATCAATTGAATTTTAAAAAATATATTGGTTGATTCAAATAAATGTCTGGTCGCGGAGTGCCACCGATATATGAGATTGTTACAATACTATAAAATATTGGAAAATGTGATTGATTCAAATAACATATTATTTTATTTGTAAATCTCTTCTGTTCTCTAAATATCTACATTATCCGTCAAATAAAATTATATTCTATTGAAATCATTCTATGTATAATCCGTAGGTGTATGGATAAAATAATCAAGCGGTTGCTACAACATTTTTTATTTCGTACAAAATTATAATCAATAGAATGAATTATTTCTTTACTACATCGAAACGAATATGCCATGAGGCGTACGTTCTTCAATTTGTTTTAAATCTTAAATAAAAAGTGAGCATTAGAATGATCCTCAACGATAATGGGGGAGAGAATATCAGATATCCAATGGAATAGCCATGGAGAGGATATCAGATATTCGACTGATAAGAACAGATACTACACTTTGATCTTAGCCACAGGCCAAGAAGCAATACTCTTTAGAGTTTCTCCGGCGTTTAAGTAGATTTTCGGTTCGCGCTACGCTTACGAGAATCGAGCGCGCGTGCGGCTTCTAGCGGTTACTTCGAGAACTACGGGTTTCCTCACACCTCTAATTTCGGTGGCGCTCGGCCATGATATGCTTGAATTTTTCCAACCAAATGCGCACGAAACAAATCTTGTTTTCGCATTATTTTTTAACCATTTCAGACATTTGCTTAATATTTTTCAATCAAAATAAAATATTAATATTTTAACGAATAATGTACTTGAAAATCGATATCGGATGTGGTGAAAAAAATAAAATAACACATTTACTCAATAGAAATTTTATCTAAATCAAACGAGCAAAATACAACTTTTCTTGTGTACTCGAATCAACAATATTCATGTTATGAATTAAAATGCTTTTTTTGTTCGTTGCAGAAAATGCATTTGAAACTATATAACTTGTTCGCGATAATTTTTTAGATAGTTTCAATAATATATTTTTTCGGCTAACAATATATCTTTTGAATGAAAAAAAACTTTCAACTTTATCATGTCATGAAAGTCTATAGCGTTTTGTTTAGACTAATGAATCCGATTATTTACAGCAACAATTTTACAATTGAATCAACGAAATTTCATTCCTTGTAAACTTCGTTCCTTGTACACTTGCCCATTAGCACCATAGTGCTACATTGATTCAACTGCGCATTCATCTGCCGACAATCAATGAACGACTTTGTCCAAATATTCATCCGGTAACTATACACGAATCTTAATTTGTGCGAATATAAAACATCGTTCACTTAACTATCCTTTACATCTGGGACAACTTTTCCACTGATCTCGTTGCATAAACGCCTCGGTTATAGGAAACAAGTATTTATAGTATATTGATACGAAGCATCGGATTAGACCAACTGTATATCCACTAGGTGCGCAACTAAGTTCCCGGGTTTCACACATGGATGGCGCTAGCGACGCATGTAGTCGGCATGCAGGTCTGAAATTGGGTGTCTTTATAGCTTGGACATCTGTTAAGAATACCCAGTCGTAATATAAACAAACTTCGCAACACAACGACCTTTTTTCTAACCTCGAAAATGTCGAAGTTTGTGCCAAATAAACAGCATTTGCGGGAAGCATTGCTTTTCTGCTTCAACCTAAAAAAACAGCAGCTGAAGCACGTCGGTTACTCGAGGAGGCCTACAGCGAACATGTACCATCAAAAACAACGTGTGAAGATTGGTTTAAGCGGTTCAGAAGTGGCGATTTTGAGACTGGGGACAAGGAGCGCTCGGGAAGACCGCAAACATTTGCGGACGCCGATCTGCAAGCGTTATTGGATGAAGATGACACTCAAACAGACGATCAACTTGCCGAGGCATTAAATGTGACTCGGCCATGTATTTCGAAACGTTTGCACGCCATGGGAAAAATTCATAAGGAAGGAAAGTGGGTGCCGCATGAGTTGACTGAGAGACAAATGGGAAATCGAAAAGCCACTTCCGAAATTTTGCTTTTGCGGCAGAACAGAAAGAGTTTCCTGCATCGAATTGTTACTGGCGATGAAAAATGGATATATTTCGAGAATCCCAAACGCAGAAAATCGTGGCTTTCACTTGGCGAAGCGTCAACATCGACGGCACGGCCAAATCGCTTCGGAAAACAGACAATGCTCTGCGTTTGGTGGGACCAGAAAGGAATCGTTTACTATGAGCTGCTGAAACCGGGCGAAACCGTCAATGGGCATCGCTACCGACAACAACTAATCAATTTGAACCACGCATTGCTCGAAAAACGGCCAGAATGGGACACGAGACACGAACGTGTGATATTGCAGCACGACAACGCTCCGTGCCATCGCAGTTCCATCGTCCAGGACACCATAAAAACACTGAAATGGGATCTGCTACCGCACCCGCCGCATTCGCCAGACCTGGCCCCTTCAGACTATCACTTGTTCCGGTCGATGGCGCATGGCTTGGGTGGGCTACACTTGGCCAATTACGATGCAGTACAATATTGGTTGAACGAATGGTTTCTGTCCAAAGACGCGTCTTTCTATCGTCGCGGTATTTATGTATTGCCAGAGAGATGGCAAAAATGTGTAAATAGCGAGGGACAATACTTCGAATGAACCATTTTTTGTATTTGTCTTGAAATGTTCGATTTTTAATTGGTCAAAAGAACCCGGAAACTTAGTTACTCACGTAGTATTGGCTGTTAAGATCAGGTACGTTCGATTAAAGTACCCATTTCTTAACTATTGCCAAATTTGTGACAATTCAGAGGCTCGAATGAATGATTCATTAACTGTAAGAAGATATTTATTTCGCCATATCCAACTGTACCATTTGTTAATAGTTAACAAATCCTGGTACATAGAAATATATTGTTTTCTCGGTGTATGCGCAAGCACATCCGAAGCGTGCGGACCGAACTACGTGCCATCTCACACGCCAACATGCATTTTACACTTGACCTGCGACCTTAGGCGTAGAATCCCTCAGGGCGATCCCGAAACGTGCCCCGTGTAGGTGTCTGCGTCGGTGTGGGTGTCTATGTGCGCATCGGCTTATTCCAAGTGTCACCAGAGACTATACGAAAGTGTATACACGATCACGGCATCTTCCATTCCACGGGGCAGAGCATGCCGCGAGTTTAAAGTTTCCTGAACGAAGAGATTCGCGCACGATAAACCACGGGGGAGACGAACTTGGCTCTTCGTTTCCTTGCCAATCCGAGTTGTCTGGAGGGCCACCGGAAACCTCCCGAGACCACTACCACCTAGCTCACGTCGATATATAAGCTCCGCGCTACGTTCCTTGCGAGAGTTTATCGTGTCAGCCAGTTTATCTTGCTGTCCACCAATCTGGATTCCTCCCATTTTCAAAACGTACACATCTATAATAAATGTTGATTATAAAGCTTTGATGAGATCTGCTAACCCGCTCGAGTCAGCTACAGTTTCGTCTAAAAATGCACTCTATTTTTTCATGTGAGAATTCGTTTATAATTATTCAGCTTTGTAATTATACGTCGCAAATATCGTCATTATACGAAATCTCGGCTAACGGCGAAATTCCTACTGCAACTTCCATCTCATGTAACTCAAGGCACTATTGCTGTCAACAAATTTTTTAAAGTTCTATTGTTAGTTTCATTATTTTAGCATTGTTTTTTTTTCATGTAACTCGGGGCAGTATTGTTGTCGAAAAATGTGAAAAAATCGATTCAAAAATGTTATTTTATTATTATACAGATTTTTCTGAATATGTCTGTGACCACCGTTTAAGGGGTCTTCTCACTTTAGACGCAAAAAAAGGCTATTTTCATGAATTTTTTGATAGGTTAATATTATAGACATTGATATAAAAGTTGTTACACTTTATAAATACACTTTCGAAATCCTTTTTTTTTTTAATGTTATGTATTTATGTAACCCAAACAAACTTTAAACGCGTTTTTCTCGAAACAATGTTTTTCAACGGCTTGTTGATAAAATATTTGGAACTGCTGATCGTTATGAAATGTTTACCACATATTCTTTACAACTATAGCTATAGCGCGTATCAAGGATTTTTTTTTTACTTTCATATTTACTATCTTATTTGCCAAAAACGATGATAAAACACGTTTTTTTTTGTTTTGTCGCAAAATGTCCACCATTTTGTTATTTTTGCATATATAAAAAATCGTATGATATGCGCTATACCCATTAGCATACTGAATCGAAAACCGTTTGATTTTTTTGTTTCGGATAATCCATCTTCGAGATTTCATCAACAGCGCAGACCTACAATTTTTTAGGGCGTTTTTTTAACTACCATTTTCGTCTATAAATAATGACTTCAACGAATAAACATTTAAAAAAATGTATTTCGAAAGTGTATACATTAAGTGTAACAACTTTTATATCAATATCTATAATAAAAACTTATCAAAAAAATCATGAAAATAGCCTCTTTAGCGTCTAAAGTGAGAAGACCCCTTAAAAGAGAAATTTTGAGTTATTAAATAAGGATCATTGACCACAAAAAAAAACAAAAAAGCACATTTACCGTAAAACAGCGATCTGAAAAACCTCTGGGGTCAGCTTGACCCCATATGCAGTCGGAGGTTTGAGGCGAAAGTGTGCGGTCGAAGGGTTAAAGAAAAAAATAATATTGGTTGATTCTCGTAAATGTGTGTCCCGCCTTAAGGTAAAACGAGCGCGCGCTCTTGATTTCTATAGATTTTGTTCAAATTTTACCCAGATATTGTTCATATCATGCAAGTTTTAGTGAAATTTCGGAACCGTCGGTTATTTAGATTGGAGGATAATGGGTTTGAAATTGGCAACTTTTAACAATGCAGGGTCTGCATTGAAATTTAGACATAATAGCTTTTCGTAAAAAAAATTTGTCCTCTATAATAAGAATACATCGCAACACCGCATCGTTCGACGTACCCAATAACGTAAGTTTGCGCGGCATATTCAAAATAATACTGCAACACCAATTTTTATGTGGAAGTAATTTTTAATCGAACAAAGTTTTCAATTAGTTATGAATTTACCAACACCTTTATTTTTTAATGAAGATAACATAAAAAATACAAAATATTAATATTTATAACGCAAATATTTTTTATGATACAAGTTTTTAACTTTTGGTACACGATAATAATTTTTTATCTCGAAATATTGAATTATACTGTTCTGCGGTGTTGCCATATGTCTTATTATAGGAGACAAATATTGGTTACGGAGAATGATTCTGTCTTTACTGAACGTTTTTAGAAAAACTGAGTAGTAAAAGCAATCCAAACTTTTTTCACTCTTTCCCGAACTAGTTTGCTATCTGAACATAATTTTTTTTTAAATTTATAAACACAATAGAATGGTATGCCGAATTATGTGATCTGACTTTCGGTCAAGGCAGACCCTGCAGAGTTAAGGCCTTAGGCTACAGTAATGGGTATAAAATCATGTGCGAATTTAACAATTTTTTTTCGCATGAAAAAGTGATTCACTCATAAAATTAATTACACATCTATTTAGTATGAATATCAAGCTGTTAGAAAATATATATATATTTTTTTCGATGTACAAAATGGCCGACTACTCGAAACTTCTCGAAACAGCTTTTTTCCAATTGTCGTGACAAATAACTTCAACAATTTTCACTCGATTTACTTCAAATTTAAAGGTTATGTTCCTAATTGTATTTCGCGGAGAAGTACGTACGGAATTTCTGATTAATTGAAAACTCTTCATTTTATGAGCAGTTTATGAGCAGTTATAACGAAATTTTTCACTGAAAATTCATTTTTTAAGTTCAAATACCTACAACTTTTGAATAAAACAATATTTTTTAAATTCCGTACGTACTTCTCTAGGTATTCTAATGTAGATTGACGAGAATTTTTGTTTTTTGTTCTAGGTGAAAAATTGTGGATGCTAAATGTCACGCCGCGGAGCGCCTAAAAAAAGATAACAAAAGAAAATATTAGTAGTCGGCCATTTTGTACATCGAAAAAAAATATATATTTTTTCTAACAGCTTGATATTCATACTACATAGATGTGTAATTGATTTCATGAGTGAATCACTTCTTCATACCAATCAAAATTGTTAAATTCGCACATAATTTTATACCCTTTACTGTGGCCTAAGGCGTTAACGGAGACTTTGTCCTTGGAGTGCCATATTTCAAGTGTTTACATTTTATTTTTTTTTATGGCAACGAGTAAAGCTTTTTGAGTGCGGTTTTTTTCTTGCTTTTATTCATGATATACAGAACGTTACAAATTTTTTTTTCTGAAAAAAAAAACCAAAATGGCGGCCGTTGCAGCTCCGCGAAAACAGGTCCTTAAATCGCGGGAGGTAAAGGCTGACATCACTGCCCCCTCTTTGTTGATCTGAAACACAAATTCAAAGCATATTATCAATCTGTGACCCTTTGGTCATGGAATGACGGATGGGTTTTTCGTTTAGTACAAATTTCGGAAAATGGCGGCAATTTAAAAAAAATCGAATATTCGCGTTTTTTTCGCATAAGAAGATAAATAATTAATCAAAAAATATATCTATCGAAAAAACGATCCGTCATTCCGTGAAGACATATTTTCTGAGTATGCTCTCCAAATTTCAGGTCGATATGTTAATTACAGCGGTCAGGAGAATGTCAGCCATTTTTAAAAACGTGTTTTCGAGAAAAACGCGTTTAAAGTTTTGTAATGTGTTTACACAAATGTGTTTATAATTACCGCTAATCGGCAATGCCTGGTCCATAGAGGCATCCCTCCTCTTCTGCTTGCTGCTCATGTTGAGCCGCTACCCGTGTGGAAAATAGTCCGGGAAACCGGAAGAATATACAGGTCCCGTTACGGCTTCGAAGTGCAATCCCTGACAGGGATTTCCAGAATACTGCCACAAACGGTCCTAGAAAGGTACTCATTGGTTTCCATGATACAAAATAACAGGGGTACGATGGATGCACCAATGAAGGCTCCGACCAGGTGCTGTCAGGGCACTGGCTAATTTTTACAATGAGTTTAATCGGGTCTTGACCAGGCAGACTAATGTGGGCCCAGTGTGGTTCAGTCACAATTTCCATCATAAAATAAATTACGGTTTCATTTGGTTCACCAGTAAAAAGCCTGGTCAGATATAGTCAGGGATCATCACAAAGATCAATTAAAGTTATAATATTAATAAGCGACAAAAATTAATAGTAATTTATCAGTGTTTTATAACTGCCTCATGCAAATATCTCACTCACTTAACAATTCGCTTATCATTTTCAATGAATTTAAAAGAAAAGAAGAAAACGTTACAACTTAAAAATGTATACATTTTTATTTAAGTAATCACTTATACATGAAGCAATGTCAGGGCATAAGTATTGAGTTTTCCGTTTGGTTCTAGGGACAATCGCAATGTTACCAATTTTCTCTTGATGCTGGCCAATGTGTAAACTGCATCGTTTAAAGTTTGTTCTGGGATTCTCCATGCTCCAATACTGGGTGATTTACGTGGATAATTGTACATGTCAACTTTTTTTTTCCAAATTTTCCCCTCGATGTAGAGAGATTCTTGGGATTCATTTTCGCCATAAATTTTTTTTATCTCCATTATACAACCATCGCTCAAAAGTACAACATTGTTCGGCGTACGTATTGTGATGAAAAAAGAGGAATTAAATATCATTGATTTTACAAATATTGTCCCGTCTTTGAGAGTACGGCTAATGATTTTAAATTGAATGGGGATCTCTGTTGGATTAGATGGAATGAGATTTCTTTCATGCTGTTGGCGACAATATTGCTCTAATGGATGATTGAGTGTTCTTATTGCATTTTTCATCCTCCCCAAAGATTGGTCTTAAAAAGTATTTTTAGCCATTGAAGTATTCTGAATCGTTATCTACATGATTAACATATAACGTTTTATATTGTTCACATTATCCTTAAAATGTCAGCATATTGTTTTCTATTATAAGAATGTTTGTAAACTTGCTGGCATATATATAAATAAATAAATAAATAAATATATATTTATAAATCTTCTCGGAAAATATGCATCTTCTTTATTACAGGGAAATACAGGGGAATCATAGGGATCTGACGGGGTGAACGTGGGGACTTAACCAGGTTCATTGCAGGGGTATAGTAGGGACGAAATTGGATAATTCAGGCGCAATCAGGGAATCTAGTATGGCCCCGAATAGATGTCCACTAAAGGGCCCGATTTCAAAAGCGGGACAATCCTATAAAGGTACCAGTCGGAATCCAAACCAGGCCCTGGATAAAATTGGGGACAATTAGTTGGGTCCTTTAGACATGCCGGAAAATATTTCCACACGGGTAACATCTCCCGCCGATTTAAAGGCCAAAGTCTCCCTTAAAAGTTGCAATTTAAAAACCCATTATCTCCCAATCTAAATAGTCGACTGTTCTGAAATTTCACTCAAACATGCATAATTGTATGAACAATGACTGGTTAAAATTTGTACAAAATCTATAGAAATCAAGAGCGCGCGCTCGTTCTACGACATGGATATGCGGCAGTGCTGCCTAGGGTGTACATCGTCTGTACATTATGTACGTAACGATGGGCAAGTCCACGTGAGACTATGGCTGATGAAGATCGACGAGTTCGCGGAGTTCTCCATAACCCTCTCCAAATGCGACACGTCGTGATTCTCGTGCGTTGGAGCTTGGAGATAAATTTCAGGTTTGGTGTACGAATCTCGTATTAGATTCTCACTTGAGCCAAGGTTGCGTTTTAATGAGAGTTTAAAGCATTTATTCCCGGAGCATAGGAATTGAAGTTGGTGACTACCGCGCGAAAGGACGTCTATTATATCAGCACCGTGGAAAAACAGCTTTGGCGTCGAGACAGGAGGTCGCTACTTTCACACATTATGCGTCGCAATGTAGGTTAATCCTTGGTAGCTCTTGGTACGCGTTCAAGACTCGCTTACACCCCCGCCTGTACTCGTCACCGCGTGGGAGTTACCTCGCGTCAATCCACGTGAGTTACACGTAGAGCACGCTCATTGGCGCGGCATTTATAGACAGTTGCAGTAATACAACAGGGCCGGATGATATGACGAGCATGCGATTTTTTTTTCACCAGCCTTTTCAGAGCTTTATTGATGACTGTCGGGGTATTTGAGTTTGGTTGGATTTGGAAAACTGAGGGAAAAAAATCATTCATCCAATATTATTGGTCTTATTGAATGAAATTGCTTTGATTTAATTGTAAAATTGTTAGTGTAAATAATCGAATTTATTAGTCCAAACACAACGCTATTGACTTTAAGGCGTTACCCCCACTTGTAGCGCAAAAAAGGCCTTTTTCATGAATTTTTTTAAAGAAAACTACAAAACTTTTTTAATTGATCAATATACCATCTTAAAGAACACATCTTGAAGAACTTTCAGTAATTTTTTTATGGAAAAATATTACATTGTTTAGTGGCAAATGGCCGTCAATGAAATAATGTTTTTATATACACGGTTTGCGGTGACCAACATTGCGGCGAAGTGGATCATCTGAAAAAAAAATGCGGATGTATTTAGTCAAATATAAGTATAAACTAGTCTTTAATCGAAGGATTTTAAAAAATATTCATTTTTCACAAAATGGCGGACAGTCAAAGTTAATGGTTCGATTTTAACGAAAAAAAAAACGGCCGTTTTTTTGCTATAAAACGGCCATTTTTTCGAAAAAAAAATCGAACGATTAAAGACTACATTTTTATGTATTAAATAAGCCTGCAAAATTTCAAGAAGATCGGTTCATTAGTGTTCGAGTAATCTTGGTCACCGACTTCAGAAATGCCATTTTGAGAAAAACGCGTTTAAAGTTTCTCTTTCAACGCTCATTCAACGCGGATTCTTCTCTTTCAACGCTCATATCTCAGTCAATTTTGTTCGGATCGACTTGAAATTTTCAGGACATATTCTCAGATACTTATACTTAAAAAAAATCGATTAAAAATCGATTTTTTTCAAAATCGCAAGTGGGGGTAACCCCTTAATAACATGATATAATTAAAAGTTTTTTTTTCATTCAAAAGATATATTGTTAGCCGAGAACAATATATTATTGAAACTATTTAAAAAATGATCGCGAATAAATTATATAGTTTTGAATGCATTTTCTGCAACGAACAAAAAAAGGGTTTCAATTCATAACATGAATATTGTTGATTCGAGTACACAAGAAAAATTGTATTTCGCTCGTTTGATTCAGATAAAATTTCTATTGAGTAAATATGTTATTTTATTTGTTTCGCCATATCCGATATTGATTTCCAAGTACATTATTCGTTTAAATATTAATATTTTATTTTGATTGAAAAATATTACGCGAATGTCTGAATTGGTTAAAAAATTATGCGTAAATAAAAATTGTTTCTTGCGCATTTGGTTGAAAAAAATTCAACCAAATCATGGCCGAGCGCCACCGAAATTATAGGTTTGAGAAACTCGTAGTTCTCGGAGTGACCGCTAGAAGCCGCACGCGCGCTCGTTTCTCGTAAGCGTAGCGCGAACCGAAAATCTACTTAAATGCCGGAGAAACTCTAAAGAGTATCGCTTCTTGGCCTGTGGCTAAGATCAAAGTGTAGTATCTGTTCTTATCAGTCGAATATCTGATATTCTCTCCATGGCTATTCCATTGGATATCTGATATTCTCTGCCCTATTATCGTTGATGATCATTCTAATGCTCACTTTTTATTTAAGATTTAAAACAAATTGAAGAACGTACGCCTCATGGCATATTCGTTTCGATGTAGTAAAGAAATAATTCATTCTATTGATTATAATTTTGTACGAAATAAAAAATGTTGTAGCAACCGCTCAATTATTTTATCCATACACCTACGGATTATACATAGAATGATTTCAATAGAATATAATTTTATTTGACGGATAATGTAGATATTTAGAGAACAGATGAGATTTACAAATAAAATAATATGTTATTTGAATCAATCACATTTTCCAATATTTTATAGTATTGTAACAATCTCATATATCGGTGGCACTCCGCGACCAGACATTTAAAATCTACTTGCGAACCTAAAATCTACTTGCACGCCGGAGGAAATCTAAAGAGTATCGCTTCTTGGCCTGATTTGAGACGATCCATTTAAAATTTGGAGGGTGCATTCAGTTTATGACAAAGAATTGACTGTATAAATTTGAATCAAATGGCATCATTTTGTCAATTGTCTCGAAACGACAAAGAGGATGCTGGATTAACTGCCTAGAGGGATTACCCCAACTCGCAGTGGAATGAAAAAATGGTCCACCAGGGGCTCCTATGAGCGTTGTAAGTCGGTAGTGTGTCACAGATTATCTCGAACAACAAACGATTCACCTGTAACCGAGACCCGTGGCATCCAATGCTGTACCCCAAGTCCTCGTCCATTTCTCTGTAGTTCCATATTCATTTTGTCGTACCCGCGCCCACCCTAGTTATCGCATGCACACGAGGGTGTTACGCGCTTCAACGATCTTTGCCAGCCTGCAAAATAGCAATCGTCTGCCCCCACGACCCTTCACAACCTATTCAATTTCACAACAAGCCAATCGAGCGATCTTCCAGTAGGACCCTTCCCTGATGCCGACTGCCCCATTCAGATGGCAAGTGCCGTACAAGCGCACAAATACCTACTGCTCTCTCTCTCTCTCTCTCTCTCTCTCTCTCTCTCTCTCTCTCCCTCCCTCTCTCTTCCTCACTACTCAACCCAGATGTGAATAATACATTAAGGGGTCTTCTCACTTTGGACGCCAAAAAAGGCTATCTTCATGAATTTTTTTGATCGGCTTGTATTAGAGATATCGATATAAAAATTGTGACACTTAAGGGGTTAGGCCACAGTAACGGGTATAAAATCATATGCGAATTTAACAATTTTTGTTCGTATGAAAAAGTGATTCGCTCATAAAATTAATTAAACACCTAATTAGTATGAATATCAAGCTGTTAGGAAAATATATATTTCTTTTCGTGTAAAAAATGGCCGACTACTAATATTTTCTTTTATCTTTTTTAGGCGCTCCGCGGCGTGACATTTAGCATCCACATTTTCTTACCTAGAACAAAAAACAAAAATTCTCGTCAATCGACATTAGAATATCTAGAGAAGTACGTACAGAATTTAAAAAATATTGTTTTATTCAAAAGTTGTAGGTATTTGAATTAAGATGTAGGTATTTAATAGAATTTTCAGTGAAAAATTTCGTATAAAACTGTTCACAAAATAAAAAGTTTTCGATTAACCAGAAATTCCGTACGTACATCTCTGCGAAATGCAATTAGGAACATAACTTTTAAATTTGAAGTAAATCGAGTGTAAATTGTTGAAGATATTCGTCACGCCAATTGGAAAAAGTCTGTTTCGAGAAGTTTCGAGTAGTCGGCGATTTTGTACATCGAAAAAAAAATCTAACAGCTCGATATTCATACTAAATAGATGTGTAATTAATTTTATGAGTGAATCACTTTTTCATACGAAAAAAATGGTTAAATTCGCACATTATTTTATACCCGTTACTGTGGCCTGAGGGCTTAATAGAATTAGATTAAAGTCAAATAGACCAGTTAATGTCGATAGAATTTTTCTGTCAGTGTAGACCGTCATTATCAGAAAATGCTTCTAGAAAACTAACAATGCTAAAAGCAAGTAGCCGAAGATATCTTTTTCTTGTCGGTTCCGGCTAATTCTTCTATCCAAAGCAGTTCGCTGCAGAGTACACGAACGATTGATAACCGGTCAATATTGCAATTTTCTGTAGTTCATAGATGTGCATTCGCGTTTAGTGAGTATTTTATAGGGTGCGCCTGGTGCAAACGAACAAAAGAAAGGGATGAATCAGTCTCGTGGGGCTCCGGGCAATGGGCTTGCAGTGCTCCCATCCATTGAGGGACTAGGGCACCGCGTATCGACTCTGGGGTCCTCATACCGGTCGCACGCCCCCTGGTCTATTCCCTGGGGTTCAACGTATCGAGAATTATGAAGTTGTACGTTAGCACGCGGCGGGAGCGTCGAGGTGTCGTGCAGTCATCGGCGTTCACATGGGCCACGGCCCATGTACTTTCCCTACATCGTATACGTTTCTACATTCATACCCAGGACAACAAATGAAAGCCGATTGATCCAACTCTCGGCAATGAGAAAAATATTGATCTCTCCAGCTCGTATCAGATAACACGCTCTCATTCGGACCCTTTCTCCCATCCGGAAAACCTTTCGCTGAGAAAGCAGCACTGCTCGTTCATTCTAATTGGTCGTGCGAACATTACCAGTGATATGATCGCGTGATTTTTCTCATTGGTTCACGACACATTTGGGTGGAATACGTACACGCATTTCGATAAACATGAATGGAATCGACGTTTTTATTTTTATTACTAATTTACGCTTTTCTTACCTTTATTTTTTATTTACTACTTTTATTTTTATTGCTAATTTGCTCTTGCATACTTTCTTATGATACGTAGACAGTACACTTAGGAGGTCTTCTCACTCTAGACGCTAAAAAAGGCGGTTTTCATGAATTTCTTTGATAGGTTTATATCATAGATATTGATATAAAAGTTGTTACACTTAAGGGGCTATACCAGTGTGGACGCTGAAAATTTGGGTGATTTTCGGGAATTTTTTGGAAGAAAAGTACTCAGTTAAATGTTTCGGAAAATTGAGAATATATTTGGCTATATTTGACCTATATTACATAATTTTTTCACACAAAAATATTGAGATCCAAGCGACTTATGCGCTGCCTTCGGAGGCACCAAAAAAAAGTTCCTCCGATTGAGTAGCTGAAAACAAAAAAGGAAAAAATGTCGTTAAACTGGTAGGTATTTCCTGTACAATGACGTAGGATTTTGGAAAAATATCAAAATTTAACAAATTGGCGTAGTTATGAAAAAGTCTGTTTTCTTGCATATAAAATGGTCGTTTTTTTCAATGCCAAATCGTCGATTTTCATCCGATCAAAAACAATCTGATAATTGCTTTTTCAGTTACAATGTTAGCAAATTTGAAAAATGTCATTTCTGGAAAAACGCGTTAAAAGATTGAACTATCGATTATTGCAAGATAAAATGATATTGATATAAATTATATAAATGATGATGATATTCTTGAAAGTGTAAACAGTCGAAAAAGGCAAAAATAATCGATTGTTTGAAAGTGTCACACTGGTATAGCCCCTTTATTTAAGTGAATATTTATAGACGAAAATGGTAGTTAAAAAAATGTCCTAAAATAATTGCAGGTCTGCGCTGTTGAAATCTCGAAGATGGATCGTCCGAAACAAAAAAAACAAACGGTCTTAGATTCAGTATGTTAATGGCTATAGCGCATATCATACGATTTTTGGTATATGCAAAAATAACAAAAACGCGGACATTTTTCGAAAAAAGGTGTTTTTCACCGTTTTTGGCAAAAATAAATAGTAAATATAAAAATTTAAAAAATCCTTGATATGCGCTATAGCTATGGTTGTAAAGAATATGTGGTTAAAATTTCATAAGCATCGGTTTAGTGGTTTCGAAGATTTTACCAACAAGCCGTCGAAAAACGTTGTTTCGAGAAAAAACGCGTTTAAAGTTTGTTTGGGTTTTCCTTAATACATAAAAAAAACTTAATGTATTTCGAAAGTGTATTTGTTCAAGTGTAACAACTTTTATATCAATATCTATAATATAAACCTATCAACAAAATTCATGAAAATAGCCTTTTTAGCGTCTAAAGTGAAAAGACCCTTTAAAAAAATGTATTTCATATAGGATCTACTACGATCCTATTTGTTTCTCATAGATATTTTTTATCTGTTCTAGCTACTCTTGTTAAATATTAAATATATTCGAATTAAATAAATGAAGATAAGATTCAAGCACATTCTTTCTTCGCACGTATGGCAGATATTTTTTAATAAAAAAAACTATCTTCATTAGCGTGATTAAACGTCTGTTTGGTTCAAATATATATTTTTATTAAATTCTGAAAAGATCTTTGTAAATGAAATAAATCTTTAATTGTTTACAATATGTTTGTCTTTCAATAGAACATATATTCACTTCAAACGTATGAAAAATATATTTGAATCGTCGATATTTCAATTTGCATACGGCCAATGTATATTTACATAAAATAGATTATTGTGGCCATCATGTGAAAGGTGTTTTCGAAGCAAAAGAATGTTGCGAAAGCGACGGTTTCTTTCGGTACTCTCGTTGACGATGGAGACGTGCTTATAAACGTCTCAGGTCGGGTAGCGGTCGACTGGTGTGTTTATACAAAGACGATGTCCGCTTACGCGAGCAGCACAAAGGGGCTGGTGAGCTCGACGGCTCACCAAGGGATCGACGTTTTCACCATCGACGCGACGATCACTTCTCGAGAGACTTCCAAACTCGGAACATCGTCTAATCTCTACTCATACGTACTTTACAATAAATTTTATATTCGGCTATCCTCACATATAGCGTTTCTTGCAGTTTATTTTATATTTTTGTACAGCATGTATACATGTATAATGCGTGGGGCAACATTACGAAAGCAAATAAATACATTTCGAGGATCAAATGAAAAATGTCTAACCAAACTTTCGTCAATAGTTCGGCTCAAATAAGTAAGTATTTAGTGCAATAAAGACAGACTATTGATTCAATCAAATAGAAAAATGTTTCACTCTACGAAAGTTCCACTTGATTCATTTTCTGAAATAAAATAGATCAATTAAAATAAATAGATCATAGAAAGAGATTAATAGAAATAGATTGATCAATATCTTGAAATAGATCAATATCAATAAAAATAAATAGATCATAGAAATAGATCAATTAAAATAAAATAGATCCACAATTTAGTGGATGAAACTAAATTGTTTTGTGAACAGATGCAACCAAATCACAAATTAATTATCAGTAAATAAAATATTTAATTATTAGACGATATTAAATAGATTTTGATTAAAAAAGATTAATATATTCAAAATAAAGCATTTCAACAATGGAATGCAATAGGAAGAATTTTATTTCACGAAAAATCTAGTGTACACAAATTTCATAAATCTAATAAACGCATCTAGTTGTAGGATCCGTTGATATTGAAAACTAGATGTCGGAACAGCACCCAACAACCTGCTAATGCCACTCCATATTTTTGTAGATCACATTTTTTAATCCGCACCTACCACGTTGTAATTACGACCCGCCCATAAACGCATGTATCGCCCAGCGACCGTTACAATTTTAATTCAAACGGGCACAGTGAACACGTAGCAGTCTTGTGAAGACCCGCATGAACCCAGGGGCTTCAACATAGGCTGAAGTTAATATCTATAGCACTCAAGTTCTTCTGTGAAGGTCTAAGTACGCTTTTGGGGCTAAGTAGCAACTGCGTGTAACAAGACGATTTCGTTAATTATTCAATATAGTCCTTGCGTCTGTTAACCGAACATGCTTGTATGTTTCACATGAGTGATACAAACATGGACCTTCCGTACGTGCCCAGGTAGCAATTTCAAAATAGTTGTCAATTAGTTGTCCAAATGGGTATTAAATGTCCGGTTGGAAGTTACCTATAAGTTATCATGTGACCAACAGTTATCTTTTTGGATGGTTGTTGACTTTAAGGTAACTTCCGGGCGGACATTTGCCACCCTTTTAGCCGACTTTTGGACAATTTTTTGAAAATTGCTACCTGGGTGTGCTTTATGCGTAATTTTGGCCTCGCGTGATGCCTGCGTTAAACTGGATATTGATATTTTGTGCAATTATGGCCTTCGTCGTTTTATCGTGAACCCTAATGGCTGCCCTGACACGTTCTACCATACATGATTCCGCAATGAGTTATATTATCGTTGAAACGGCTGTATGGCGAATGCTCCAAAATTGGTCACGGAATTGTTAGAAACGAACATTTGAAATCAGTGTGTGTTATCCGTTAACTATGATCTACATCACTGAACGCTTGGGAACGAAATAGACACACGTCACGGAATCAAATATGGCGTGGAGCGGTGCCAAAACCATACAGGAAAAATCTCTATACCGTATGCAAACGGCAAATAAATTGAGCAACTCAACGCATAATCAATCGTGTTGTTGAAGACGCCACAAGCATAACATGTAGCAACGTTTTACAATACGTGATCTTCGAACATTTTTTACTAGTTGGAAAGCTACCAAGTATTTCAAAGTCATTGTAAATCTGCTTGGTTCTTAGAGTGTATGTGATAAAAATCACCGTTTGCTGCTCGCAACGATTCGCTGATTTTCACGATGAGATAATAGGGTGAACCGACCAGTTAAGGGGTTACCCCCACTTGCGATTTTGAAAAAAATCGATTTTTTTTATTGCATTTTTTTCAAGTATCTGAGAATATGTCCTGAAAATTTCAAGTCGATCCGAACAAAATTGACTGAGATATGAGCGTTGAAAGAGAAGAATCCGCGTTGAAAGAGCGTTGAAAGAGAAACTTTAAACGCGTTTTTCTCAAAATGGCATTTCTGAAGTCGGTGACCAAGATTACTCGAACACTAATGAACCGACCTTCTTGAAATTTTGCAGGCTTATTTAATACATAAAAATGTAGTCTTTAATCGTTCGATTTTTTTTTTTCAAAAATAAATGGCCGTTTTATAGCCAAAAAACGGCCGTTTTTTTCGTTAAGATCGAACCATTAACTTTGACTGTCCGCCATTTTGTGAAAAACGAATATTTTTTAAAATCCTTCGATTAAAGACTAGTTTATACTTATATTTGACTAAATCCATCCGCATTTTTTTTTCAGATGATCCACTTCGCCGCAATGTTGGTCACCGCAAACCGTGTATATAAAAACATTATTTCATTGACGGCCATTTGCCACTAAACAATGTAATATTTTTCAATAAAAAAATTACTGAAAGTTCTTCAAGATATGTTCTTTAAGATGGTATATTGATCGATTAAAAAAGTTTTGTAGTTTTCTTTAAAAAAAATCATGAAAAAGGCCTTTTTTGCGCTACAAGTGGGGGCAACGCCTTAAGATACAAATAAGCTTCTTTTAAATGAAATAGTAATAACAAATATAATACTCATAAGTATAAGAATATTATAATTCTGTGCAACACGGTGATCCCCAAATCTAGCATAATAGCTAGATAATAATCTAAATAAATTTAGCATAATAATCTAAATAAATAATAAATCGTTATCATCTACATCATTTATCTTCACTAAACGTCCATTTATTGGTGATATCGTCCATTCACTGACGATTTAGTCATTTCGCTACTTATCTATTAATTCCTTTAACATTATTTGTTGCACTTCGAATATTTTTTTCTACTATCAGAATAGTATTTTCAGTTAGCTCTAGCGATTGAAACATTTGTTTTCATAATATTTTTATTTTACAGTCCATCTGGAGCTATAAAAGTATTGGAGGGAAGTAGTAGCTGACTAGGCCGAAATGTAGGCGAGATTCCTATACGTACTTGACAACACAAAAAACTATGGATCGTAGTAGATATTTAGACATAAACCTAAAATTCCTACAATGCTCGCTGATTGTCACACCAAATCTATGGATATAGATGCTTTACTAGTTCTAAAAACCAAATATATAATTTTCCTTTGCAACATCCCATCGTTTCCGGGAGCATCATCCGATGCTGCTGGAAGGTTTTCAGCACCCATCGCAAGCTTCATTCGACGTAGGGTTGGGGCGTAGCTGTTGCTATGAGTGAAGAAAAAGGT
Organism: Ophion ellenae; assembly: GCA_963210295.1. Taxonomy (NCBI): domain Eukaryota; kingdom Metazoa; phylum Arthropoda; class Insecta; order Hymenoptera; family Ichneumonidae; genus Ophion; species Ophion ellenae. Next base: position 10,095,953 of record OY723385.1, on the reverse strand, counting down.
TCTACCGTCGGATTTTTCCCCCTGTTTCGAGAATCTACTCGTCTCTTTCTCGCCCTCTCTTTCAACCTGTATAAACGTCGTAAAGTTCTGAATAAATAATGATTTTAACGTTAAGGGAGTATACAAGCGACGAGCCCTGCCGGTGGCTGGGCCATTTCAACTGATACGCTGTCACCACACTTTTCGAGAGTGGTCAACCATTCCCGCCGTTTACGTCTATCCCGCTTTTTTATTTCACCCTGGAAGACTGCACCGACAGAAAAATTCTATTGATATTCGCTAATATGTGAATTAACTATATTTTTCGCAAAATAACATCTTCCTATATCATTCCATTATTAAAATTAATAACTTTGGATATATTTATTTATTCAAAGCAAGATCTATTCAATATCGTCTAATAATAAAATCTTTTATTCATTGCTAATAAATCTGTAATTGTGTTTCATCGGTTCAAAAAACAATTTTGTTGAATCCACTAAGTAAATCTGTTTAATTTTTCAAAATTCAAATAAAATAGAATTTTCGTAGAGTCAAACATTTTTCTATTTGCTTGAATAGAAAAATGTCTGTCTTTATTGCATCTATTGATATTAACTAGATGCGTTTATTTGATTTTTTTATGTGAATTAACTACATTTTTCGTAAAATAACATTTTTCCTATTGCATTCCATTATTGAAATTAATAATTTTGTATATATTCATTTATTCAAATCAAGATCTATTCAATATCGTCTAATAATAAAATCTTTCATTCATTGCTAATAAATCTGTAATTGTGTTTCATCGGTTCAAAAAACAATTTTGTTGAATCCACTAAGTAAATCTGTTTAATTTTTCAAAATTCAAATTAAATAGAATTTTCGTAGAGTCAAACATTTTTCCATTTGATTGAAACAATGGTCTGTCTTTATTGCATCAAATATTTACTTATTTGAATGAAGGCCAACGTTTGGTCATGACATTTTTTATTTGATCCTACAAATGTATTTATTCGTTTGCAACTGTTACCACATGCATTATACATGTATACTTGCTATCCAAAAATGTAAAATAAAAATTCTTTCGATCCACATACACCCTTCATATGATGGCCATAAAAATTTATTTCCGGTAAATATACATTTTGCTATATGCAAATCGAAATATCCTCGACTCAAATATATTTTGCATACGTTCGATGCGAAGATATATTTGAATGAAAGACACACACTTTCAGCAAATAGAGCAAGATATAGTTTCAGCAAATAAAGATTTATTTCATTCAAAATGATATTTCCGGAATTTCACAGAAATACATATTTTAATGAAATAGACGTTAAATTTGAATCAAACTTGAATTAATTTGAATCAGACGTCTATTTGAATCAAATAGACGTTTATTCACGCTAATAAAGATATTTCTGATCAAAAAATATCTCCCATATGTTCATAGAAAGAATGTGCATAAATCTAATCTCGATTTATTCTGAATATATTCAATATTTAACCAAAATGGCTGGGACACATGAAGAAGCTAATTTGAAACAAATAGGATCGTAGTAGGTCGTGAGACAAGGAAAAAACCTATGCGATTTAAATAGATCCTATTTAAATTTAATTTTTTTGGCAGTATGGTACGGTTGGCCGCTCACTGCAGTAAAAGAGATCTGCATCATTGGGGCAGTGTCCGATCACGCTTTCTCCTTTTTGTATTCAATTGTACCCACTTACCAATGGCGTCGTGGGTATAGGTCCGTCAACAGTATAAAACTGGGACAGTGGCGAAAAGCTCGGCATACTACCGCAAAGCACACACACACACACACACACACACACACACACACACACACACACACACACACACACACACACACACACACACACACACACACACACACACACACACACACACACACACACACACACACACACACACACACACACACACACACACACACACACACACACACACACACACACACACACACACACACACACACACACACACACACACACACACACACACACACACACACACACACACACACACACACACACACACACACACACACACACACACACACACACACACACACACACACACACACACACACACACACACACACACACACACACACACACACACACACACACACACACACACACACACACACACACACACACACACACACACACACACACACACACACACACACACACACACACACACACACACACACACACACACACACACACACACACACACACACACACACACACACACACACACACACACACACACACACACACACACACACACACACACACACACACACACACACACACACACACACACACACACACACACACACACACACACACACACACACACACACACACACACACACACACACACACACACACACACACACACACACACACACACACACACACACACACACACACACACACACACACACACACACACACACACACACACACACACACACACACACACACACACACACACACACACACACACACACACACACACACACACACACACACACACACACACACACACACACACACACACACACACACACACACACACACACACACACACACACACACACACACACACACACACACACACACACACACACACACACACACACACACACACACACACACACACACACACACACACACACACACACACACACACACACACACACACACACACACACACACACACACACACACACACACACACACACACACACACACACACACACACACACACACACACACACACACACACACACACACACACACACACACACACACACACACACACACACACACACACACACACACACACACACACACACACACACACACACACACACACACACACACACACACACACACACACACACACACACACACACACACACACACACACACACACACACACACACACACACACACACACACACACACACACACACACACACACACACACACACACACACACACACACACACACACACACACACACACACACACACACACACACACACACACACACACACACACACACACACACACACACACACACACACACACACACACACACACACACACACACACACATATATATATATATATGTTTGACTTTGGGCATAATCCCTCGGCCTGACAGTTCTCGCACCAACATGACCGCATCCTGTACATATTATAATACCGGTTAAATCTACGAAGTTACCGATATCTCGGCTCCGCCCGCATCTTCTCACACGGACAAGCACACTTTCATTCGGTTCCCCTTCCGCGTTTCATGCTCCGAGAGGCCAACGGGTACCATTAATTATTTGTACACCGGTGAAGACGCCTAAGTGACGCGGGGATAACTGACATTCAAATTGATCCTCTATCGGATGAGAAAACGACGAAGGGGCGCAGAATCGTTGAGGTCGTCGGGAATACCGAGCGAATTTTTCCAGCCTTGGGGAGCCACCTTAGGATCGCGTTCCAGGATATGAACTGGAATGAACTTCCTTGCATTATTCCAAAGATCCTGAGATACAATGTTACCGTGGCTGCTCCGGTGGTGGAAAGGAGGAGGGGCAAAAACGTCGCTTGGAATTCAAACAGGTGCATAGCCTATTCGTTGATTCGAATGTCTTCTACTCTCCACCCCTCAGGAGCATTACCGGCGGGTGTGCATGTCACCTTTCCATCTATTACATCCTCGAGCTTCCCCGCTCCTACCCTTTTCAACATTTACCTTTTGCTCTCTCCTCGTTCGACCGGTCCCACAGGGCTTCCCCCTGCCCGCTTTCGCGAATTACGTCGCACTGATTCGTTTTGTCACTCTCGCCGAAATCGGCTCACTCGTATCGTGAACTCATCTCGTTTCTGCCATTACCATGTGATGGTCCATTGGAAAATAAGAACTTTACCCTCGTCTTCAACTCTCGCCATACACGTTTCCCTTCTGCTTGAAAGGACATGTTTTCCAGTCTTTGGATAGCTGGTAAAGCGAAGTAAGGCACCTGCGGGTAATAAGGCCTGTCGGCTACTAAGGCCCAAGTAACGAAAATCGTATTTAAGGGGAGATATACACCTAGGAGCCGGAAAAAGGTCATTTTTGTGAATTTTTTCAAGGAAAACTATTTGAAATTTCGGATTGGTGTTTTAATTATCTAAAAGTGTATACATTCAAAAATATGTTTAATTTTCTTTATTTAAAAATATCAAAAATATACAAGGATATTGTATGATCCTTGGAGCGTCGTAAAAAAATCTGCGTATACGGTACCCACTGTTGCTTCAAAAATCATCTGAAAAAAAACCAAAAAGAATATTAAATTAGATACTATAATCTAGTACTTGTCGTAGCCAATTTTGAAAATATCGATTTATGACAAAATGGCGGACGTTTGAACATAAATAGTGATTTTTTTGCCAAAAATTAGTTATTATTTTGCCTATAAAACTAAAATTAGGTAACGGAAAAAAATCCTATGATAAGTACTAGATAATGGTGTATAGAATGTCCACAAAAAGCCTCAAGGCAATCGGTACATTGGTTTTCGAGAAGTTTTGGGTACCGATTTGAAAAACGTGGTTTTGAGAAAAACACGTTTGAAAATTTGGGAACGAATAAATCATGAAATTTGTCAACTTACGTGGAATCATCGATGCCAGGCCCATAGTGCAGGTCTTCTACGGTCGACGGAATGTTCATAGCTTCTAAATCGATTTTTTCGACCATCTAGATGTACCATCTAGGTACGAATAAATCGTAAGTACATTTTGTAATATTACACTTATCTATCTAACATCACATTCGTTATCTCTATTAATTTAAGCTTTGATGATCATAAATATTTTAATAACGTATCGTGGTCCAAATGTTTTATTTTATTTTTCTTAAATACGTGGTCAACGGTTATTAACCCCTTCGTTGGCAGAGGGAATTCGACAAAAAGTGCCCAAAATGGCAAGAAAATTGTTTTATCCTGAAAACTTGTACTCTGGGGATTTGAGAGTGCTGATTACGAATCTGAACTCAAAATTCAGGAATTCACAATGACGAACAAATATGGCGAATCAAAATACAAATAATACAGATTGATTTATATGAAACTCGGTACTCATAGGTTGTGTAGGCCACTGATTACGAGTCTGAACATTTTGAATTTTCAAATTCAAAGTTCAGTTTCGTAATAAGCGACCTCAAAAAACCCGGAGTACTAATTTTCATCTAAATCGAGTAAAGTTTTTGATTTTTGTTCGCCATATTGGCGCCGTCATTTTGAATTTCCAAATTTTGACTTCAAATTCGGATTCAGCGAGCCCAAAAACCCCCGAGTGAGGCTCCGATTTCAAATCAGAACAAGTTAAATAGGGAAATAAAGGTTGACGCACTACTGCGTCAATGGCAACGAAAGGGTTTAGGCCTACTAAATTTAACCCCATGCCTTGTTATCCTCCTACTTCTTGTAACAAAGTTTGCTTGTTTTATAATGTATTTTACATTGCTTTTAAGATGTTACGAATGTAAATAAGTAGTAGGCATATTTATTACTAATTAATTGATCGTTAGTTTTAGTGCCTCGATCCCGAAGCCTCCAAAACGAGCATTGCGGTCGGAAAACGATCTGGTGTCAGCTGTCCGAACAGTGCAAAGAGGAACTTTGAGTTCATACAAAGCTGCAGAGGATTGTTGATCTCAAATACCAAATATATTACATGTAGTTTGGTGATTTAAGTATGTTTAAGCCTTGTTATCCTACCATAGTAAAATAAGGCCTCCTATCAAGGTTTGTCAACATGTGTAATTTCGTTTTCGTTTATGGTACTAGATACCATTTTTTGTTTATATTTTATCGAAACTGAACTCGACTAACGATTATAAATAAAATATGTCGATTAAATTGGATATTTTCATTTTATTTCAAATATCCCTTAGCCTTATTAACCGCAGGTGCCTTGCTTACACGCGGCCATGGTGAATTTCACATGTTGTGATAGACTCTATTGCATCCCTTTACGTTGGCAACAAGGCTTCTAGCTTTTGATCCACTAAAGCATGTGAGACAAAACAGAGACCCAGTTGTTTTTTGGCGAAAAACAGGCAGGAAAGGTGAAGATAAATGTTCGCAGTGTCGTGACAACTATGGGGTACAAGATTGTCAGGTATGGAGGAGGCAGGTAGTATGGGTGGAGCGCTGCTGGTTTTTTGCGTAAAAAAACGGAAGAAGGGTAGAAAGTGAGTAGAGCAGCGTGCACAATTGCCCTCGTAAAGCCCTGAACAATATATCGCTAAACCGAAATGGGAGATAAGATGGCCGCTTTTGTGGCTGTTCGGTCTAGCTTATTCGTTTACACAATCGCCATAACCACTTCTGCAGGGCAACGTTCATTCGAACTCTCTCCCTTTCTCTCTCCCACGCCTTCTCTCTCTCTCTCTCTCTCTCTCTCTCTCTCTCTCTCTCTCTCTCTCTCTCATCCTCTCTCTCTCTCTCCCTCTCTCTCTCATTGGCTTACTGTTACGCCGTTGGTCAATGTGCTTCAGGTCGCATTCGTCACCGTAACGTTTGAAGGCTCGAGTACGTACCTACCTTATTTCATTACTTTGTGCATTGCCGCATACATAAGTACCGACGGACTGTACATATTCTCACACTCAAGTACTAAGTCGTTACCATAGATGTGTGTACGATGATGCTGGCCGAAGTTTTGCCATTTTTTCTGCGGTACCTTGCACCGCGAACGTCCTAAAAGTTAGCCAGCTTCATTGCGCAAAACGACATTTTAACTACACTGCCACATTCACCATTTTCCACGTAACGTTCGCGCGAATGTTGCGGGGTAACAGTTGTTGAGCAGTTCCCGAAGCGCGTCTCTACGTGTAACGAGTGCCGATATGGCTTTTCCGAGAAAGTCGGATCGAAGACCCTTATCGCGAGGAAAGTTCCGCTACCGCTACTTTCAATGGCCGACTTCAATACACTCTGTCGAAGGGGCCTTTATGAGAAAAAAAAAACACTGGGTAACGAAGGGCAAAGACTATCAGCGGTCCGTAGTCCTGGCGTAATCTTAACCCTGCTTTGAAATCTTAATTGAAGCCGGGCTCGATGATGGAGTCCATGAAGGCAGGTAAGCCGTTTATGCTGATGCCAGGAATCACCAAAAGTGCGCCCAATGTTTGGATATATCTACTTCGTCCAATCTGGTGTCCATTGGCGTCCGAAGAAGTTCAATGAATAAACAACTAGGTGCCAAACTGGGAGAAACGTCCATGGTATTTACAAAACAGCACCCATGGTAAAAGAGGAGATAGTAAAATTCCCTATAGCTTATTGGCACCCCAAACATAATATGGTTAACACGACTATAAGCGAAAAGTATATGTAAACATTCGATTTTGGTGGCGGGGTTGACTGTCTATTATCCTCGAAAGAATTATCAACTATTGTGAAAGGCCTGGCAATACACATATGGTTCATTTAGTGCTATCACAAAACTCGCGCCGAAATACTAATGGTGCGTAGGGGATGAGCAGTGGAATATGGTGGGGAATGTAATAAGGGGGAAGACCCCGTACAATGGAATCTACGATAAAAAAATACGAATTTTGTATACCGTACGTTAGATTTCGTTCAGGTCAAACTTCTACTATTTTATTCAAGTTTGTACAATTCATATGGTTAACATTAACGTTTGTCGATTATGATTTGCTAGAAGACCTCATGAAAAGTGACTATTCGAAAATGAATATGGTGATGTTTACTTGTAGCAGAGACGTAAATCATTTGCAGTTGGAGCAACCACGGCTTAGTATTTTAGTTTTTAGAATTACCCGTGCCTCACAAACTGTTACATAGTATGCATGTTGCATTGCGAAAATAGGATGTCAGTTCTAGACTCCTTGTACTTCACGTTCTGTTTTCGTAGAACACACATCACTATGCATGTAGCAGATGGTACCATATATTATGGTAAACATCACTATTATATGGTACAAAACTATTGCGATGCACCAAAAATCCATTAGATTAGTGACTTATATTATTTTAAAAAACCGCTGTGCAAAGTTTCACATAAATCGGAGGAAACAGGTATTCGGAAGTACAGCCAGAATAACTTTTATCTGTTATACCACATCTGCAATCAAGATGCCACAAACACTCTATAACGTAGTGACAGCGTACGTCGTACAAGCAGAAGATAAGCAGGTAGGTTGTAGGTTCGATTCCATGTACAGGCGAAATATTTCCTTCGAAATAAATAACTACAAGAGGTCAGGAAATATGTTGGAATAAAAAGTCATCAAGGTAGAACTCTTATTTGCGTGTTTATTTTGGATTTATAAAATAATCTATGCATTTAGTAGGCGGGCATTGACGCTTTGAACCAACACTTGAATGACACAACTAATACGTATAAGTATAGGTCGTATCTTATACTATGGTACAAATCACTAAACATCGTCACAAGTCACAAGCAACCTTGTTGATCAATGTATATAAATTCAAGTTCTGTTCACGGTTAGGACTCGGGGGGGGGGGGGGGGGGGGGGGTAGATTTTGAATAGTGTCAGGAAATATCCATTTTATGAAAATCTACTATATTATATAGCATTGAACAATCAAGGTATGCTTGTAAGATTAGTGGCTGTGGATAACATATGTGCATAATTCACGCAACTGCTAAAACATTAATGAGCAGTATTATACTTTTGGCCATAACTATGGCTATAAACTATCATTGTCCTCTTAGGGAAATATGAAATATCTCCCTCGATGAGGGTAGATGGGCTCATGATGCTTCAGGCAGCTCAGCTGTGGAAAGCGGTGGTTTGAACACCTTCAAAACAGTTTCTTATCGGTAAGATGCTTGGATCCAATCGCCATTAGACACCAGCGAGTTCCTGATAAGCAGCTATGTCTAAACCTTGATCAATCGGCGATTGGACTTTGTCGCTTGTATCCAATGACAGATACAACCTACTCATCATCAAGAAACGAGCCATGTTCCGATAACGCATCATCCCGGCATGGTAACAACTGTTTCACAGCTCCCAGGAACCGCATGACTCTGTCCAACTGGCTTTTCCTCTTCAGGGGAGGAGCAATGGACACCAAAAGCCTGTTAGTTTTGTCGTGGAATGCAGGCACACCAAAAAAATGTAAAACATCTCATGCGTAAGAAACATGTTCCACAAATGGCTTGTCCGCACAGTGGCCTGACATATACCGCGGTAACCTATTTGCACGCAGTCTTGTATCCTTCAGAAGATGAAAATGTATACATACATAGCCCACAAGTGCACCTATCGTGGCGGTCGGACGAAATTTATAGTGCCTATCCGATTACCGACCACCAGCTTGTATAACGCTGTTGAGCGCGTGTGTTCCTACGATCTGCCTGGTAACTACGCTAATATACGAGACTTGACGGAGGAGCGAGGGGGTCGTGTGGTTCGTCCGTCAGCATGGTCGATTACGGGGGCGAACAAGCCGCGGCGATTACGCTAGCGGGCACATTCCAGTGGTGAAATTGTTAATGCGAATCGTACGCCCGTGCTCGCCTCAAAGTGGTCATCTCCCATCGTTCGCGTTCTCCCATTACCCGAGAGACCGAGAATCGTATGAGAGCCTGGCAAATATGTATGTACGTACAAACGTATATGTACCCTGTATAAATCTGACTATAATACTCGCATATGCACTGACTGCAAGAGCCGTCACTCTGGAGAAACTGTTGGGCGAGCTCGTGAGCAATATACAGACATACATGTTCGGAAACTCAGCATCCAGTTGGATTGTGCACATCAAGTGGATAGAGTGATTCCTCGATTAGTAGGGGGGTTGGGGCAAGACGAACAGGCGGAGTGAAATGAATCATAAGCCTAGCTATATACTAAACAGTGTGCGCGAGAACAGTGCTCCCGTTGGAGTTTGGAGGGGTTGCGAGGAGGTTAAGGGGCTATACCAGTGTGAACCCTAAAAATTTTGGGTGATTTTCAGGAATTTTTTGGAAGAAACTTACTCAATTAAATATTTCGGAAAATTAAGAATATATTTGGCTATATTTGACCTATATTACATAATTTTTTCATAGAAAAATATTGAGATCCAAGCGACTTGTGCGCTGCTTTCGAAGGCGCAAAAAAAAGTTCCGCCACTGCTGACATGATTCCGGCCGATTGAGTAGCTGAAACCTAAAAAGGAAAAAATGTCGTTAAACTGCAAGGTATTTCCTGTACAATGACGTAGGATTTTTGAAAAATATCAAAATCTAACAAAATGGCGTAGTTATGAAAAAAGTCTGTTTTCTTGCCTATAAAATGGTCGTTTTTTTCAATGCCAAGTCGTCAATTTTCATCCAATCAAAAATATCCTACGTCATTGTAGGGTGAATATATTCAAGAGTACTCAGTTCAAATTTCAAGTCAATCGGATAATTGCTCTTTGAGTTACAATGTCAGCAATTTTGAAAAATCTCATTTCGAGAAAAACGCGTTTAAAGATTTAACTATCGATGGTTGCAAGATAAAAGGATCAGAGTTACGGCCTTGAAATTTTTACAGGATATTTTTGAAAGTATAAACCGTCGGAAAAGGCACAAAAAATCGATTTTTTTAAAGTGTCACACTGGTATCGCCCCTTAATGAGTGTGAAAGTATCAACTGTGATGGAAGCACGCGTCTCGAATGAGAAAACAATACGAGTTTTGGTGAAAACGATCTAATTTTTGGTAAAGTATACCATCGTTTCAGTTCATTTGAGTTGCTGATATTGATTAGAGACAGGTAGGTAAACACAATAAAAGTACTAATTATTAATATAATAAGAACGGTTTCTCAGAAATTTTCAAGGTTATTGCGTGATTTTTCATTAATTCGTTAAACATCTAATGGCGAATACAAGCTATCGCAAAGCCGCAATATTGTACAACGTACCATTATTTACGTTAGAAAGGGTGAAATGAGACTAATAAAGACTTTGGTTCCTCTTCAATAGGTGTTTCTACCAGGGGAAGAAAAAGAACTTACCAATAATTAAAATGATATGAAAGAAAGATTATTCGCACTAAATACTACAGAACTTAGACGATTTACGTATCAAATTTCTGGTATTGAGAATAAAACCACTTTTATATGCGAAAGATGGCAATGATTCGTGTCCCATCATTCTCCCAGCGTCGTTTCATCTTGCCCTGCATAAGGGGTAAGGTGGGGAAAATAAAAGTTTGATTAAAAGTATATGTTGTGTGTTAACAATCAAGACTGATTGTTTTGCTTCTAAAAATAAAAGATTAATAAATGATGATTAGTTTGAAGAATAATTAAAGTGGACTGACTCATATATGTATTGTTTTATTTGAACGTGACCTTAGCGTTATCATCTTGTCCCTACTCCCCATATGCGTCGCGCCAAGATTGGTATCTTATTTTTTTCTCTATTATATCCTCAAGATTTCTATCACTGTCAGTTCTAAACATTTCTCTCTCTCTCTCTCTCTCTCTCTCTCTCTCTCTCTCTCTCTCTCTCTCTCTCTCTCTCTCTCTCGGTGTCTCAGTCTGTCTCTTGCTATCTCGACCCCCTTCAGTCTCTGTCAATATGACCGTTTCATCGCTATGCAGAATGGACTTCAAGCAATAAAACCATCTTAGGATTTAATCACCTCACCGTGCACGTGAGTCGAGCTCTCCTTGTGAAAGTTCTAATTTCATGGTCGATGTTTTGCACCACGATAAATGTTCGGATCGATCTCGAAAATAAAAGCCAACGCAAATTGAAGATGAGGCGAATAGTATACGAATATCGTAAGGCGAGTAATCGGTAAGACTCGATGATACGAGTAATTCCAGATTGAAGAAAAGACAAAAAAGGAAAGAGCAATGCAGAACACATTCCGTGGATGAGTATATTTTGCTGTCGTTCATTGAAGGTTTCGCAGATTTGCCGAATTGGTACTTAAGCAATGATAAATGAGCATACACTGACAGACAAATTCTATTGATATTAACTAGATGCGTCTGATTAATTTTTCTAGTTCGAATTAATTAGATTTTTTGTGAAATTAATTTTTTCCTATCTCATTCCATTATCGGAATTATTCATTTTAAATATATACATTTATTCAAATCAAGATCTATTCAATATCGTCCAATAATTAAATATTATATTTATTGCTAACAAATCTGTGATTTTGTTTTACCTATTGAAAAAACAATTTAGTTGAACCCAATTAATAATGTATCAATTTAATTAAAAATATTTTTCGTAGAGTCAAACATTTTTCTATTTGATTGAATTAATGGCCTGTCTTTGTTGCAACAAACACTTACTTCTTTCAATCAAGGTATCGACCACCGTTTTGTCACATTTTTTATTTGATCCTACAATTGTATTTATTTGTTTTCATACTGTTAGTACATGCATTATACACGTCTACATGCTATACAAAAATATAAAATCAAAATTCTTTTGATTCACATACACTTTTCATATGGTGGCGGCTTTACTCGAGATTTGCTATAAGCAAATCGAAATATCGACGATTCAAATATCCGTTCGAAACGAAAATCTATTCGAATGAGAGACACATTATTGCAAGCAAATCAAAATATATTTTATTCAAAAAGATCTTTCCCGAATTCAACAGAAATATATATTTAAATAAAATGGACGTTGATTCGCGCTAATGACGATATTTTTCATTGCAAATATTCCCCATACGTTCAATACGGATAAAAATTGCCGTGGACAAGCAAAAAACCTGATTGATTTGAACAGAACCTGTAAAAATTATTTTTGTGGCGGTCTAATTGTTCAGCAGAGAAATATTGATAAGTTCCCATTGGCTACAACGATACAAGAGAAAAAAAGAAGCGAAACGGCAGAGTAATCGAGATTATACGCCGACTTGAAAATTCATTCGATCAATCGAACGATCAGGGCTCCGCCGATTGATCGGTCTCGTTAGGCGTTTCGGACGTGACGCATCTTTCTTCATGATCCCTGAACACATACATATACATGTATACGCGTGTATCTCGCAGCCATTCCCGCAGACAAAAAACTTCTCGCGGTGCTGGAAGCGGCGAGGAAAAAAGGGAGGACAGGAGGCGAAAGGCAGGCTAAGGACGCGAGAAAAGATACGGAACGGAAGTCTACCGGCGAGCATTCGCGTACTCGCAAGTATATTCGCGTAATTAAGTATCGCAGCTTCTCAGGCGCGTTTGCTGCTCGCGATCCGGATGAAGTAAGCGCGGAGAAGGTGGAAGAGGGCGTGGGAAGGGAGCGCGGAGGCTGGTCGGTTGAGACAAAGTTGAAAAAAGGTACGTCGAAGGTATAGTTCGGGATATGCACACGACAAAGACAGCGATAGCGGGGAGGGGACAGGAAGGGCAAATGAGCGAAGCAAAAAGGGGCAAAGGCAATGGGAGAAGGCTAAAAGGGAAGTGAGACAGGATCATGCAGTTGGAGATTAGACGGAGCGCGGAATGTGAGAGGTAGGGTGAGAAAACCAAAACCCAAAGGCAGACCGGCCAAAGGAGAGAAATGGAGAGAGGGAGAGAGAGCGTAAGGTAAAAAGGCCGAGGTTAGTACGAAAAAAACGAATAGAATAACGAAGCCGATAAATAATACAGGCAAAAAGGCGATCACCGGCAACATTCTACCCAAATGTTAAACAGGTATCAATTTGCGATTGGCCAATGGGATACCGCGTAGGCGTGCCTCGAATGTGTAGGATTGGTCGATGTGCCTTTGGGGGCGTGTAGGCAACCCAACGCAGGCCATTCGATTAAGCCACGGTTTGCCGAGGCAGTGGTGGGATAACCACCTGGTTTTCATGGAGCAAGCAGAGCCCCTGCTGTCCGTTTGCTCCGAGCCGCTTCACTCTACCACGACGAAGCGAAGGCGCAGGGCCGCACCGATATTGCCGCCAGAAGGACGTGATTTTTTCGAATCTTTTTTTTTTTTGTTGCCTTTCACTTCGTCCACGGTCTTTGTCACGGCGCCTCTCGTTCCCAATACCCGAGCCAGCAGCTGATCACGACAAGTGACGCCAGATGATGGATACACGTTGATCACGTGAGACACAAAAGGGCCCAAGCAAGAGGCTGCTGATTCTTCATAGGAAGTTACCATCGCGTTTGAGGGGCAACACGTCTGACGGACAAAAGTGCTAATCCGAGTGTCGATCATCAACGGGAATATCGGCGGATGACGCGAGCAAAGATTGCCGGGCCATCGATGATCCACAGTGACGCGCAGTGATCAACGAATACAGGACCTATCCAATGTGTCATTCAACATCGAGTGGTTGCCTAGTCGGCCATTTTCATTGTGCGTGCATGTAGTTCGATGTCAAGGTCCTGCAATTGGCGAGTGAAGTTTTCGGTATCCGCGTCTTCGGTGGAGAACACCTCCAAAGTCTGCTGTCAAGCGGAAGCCAATACGTTGCAAAGATCGTTCAAATGTGTTGCGAGAATGAACTTGGTTGAAGTGTAAAGACATCACCTTACGCCAGTCGAATTTCGATGCTTGGTTGTTCGTTGTAACGCTCGAAATGCGGATGGTAATGATTGTTCAATTAAAAAGTTAAGTTAAAGGCTGTGTGGAATCTTGGGTGATCGAGCGGTCAAGAGTGGCCGTAAAAGAGGTTAAAAGCGCAGCCGCTTGCGGCTCAGTCGCGCATAACCTCGGTGAGGAGTCTTTCAAAAGTCTGAGCCAATTAGACGAGAGCCGGCAAACCGATCATCCAAATGATAGTGTAGAGTGAGAGAGAGGGAGAGAGAGATAAAGACGGCGAGAGATATCGTGCACGCGGCAACAAGGTAGCGTATAGCATATATCGTTGTATACATGTATTTATTTCCACCACATACGGTGGGGCCTTTACCTGGAAAAGCTACGGTAAACGTTTATGGTCCATAAAATGGCCGACGAAAAACGATCACCGGGCGCATCATCATTGGCAAGAGGATCGGGACAACAGGGATACCTGAACGATCGTAAGAAGGTGCTCCCGGCAATATTGGGACTCGTACTCGCGGCTCCCTAATTTCCAAATCATTATCCGTATACGAAACAGGTACCCACTACCGGTAAACCCACGGGTTCCGCGGCAGAGTACTCCCCAAACGAGGGGCCGTAGGATACACATTATATTCGACTTCTCAAATTCGACATTCGCGATTTCTCGTCGGCCATTGTCGAATACGTTCCAGCCCAGCGTTGAAGTTCTTCACGTGTATCGGTTGATTGAGCATAAATTGTACTTAGAATCGACGTAAGTCCACTTCGTTGGTAAACAACGCGGTTGAAGATTTCAACGAGTGTGCTTCAGATCTGGGAAGATTGATCGCCGTGTTATAAAGTTCAGGGTTAACGGCGTAGTCATCGATGTGTCAGTGGCACGAAAATTTCGTCTGCGGGTCAATGACAATTGACCGTGTATCATTGACGAGTACAAAGGATCATCGGTAGTCCAATAAACTAGCTGAGAGGATTGCCAAACGTTCCAGGCAGACGAAACAAGACGGGACACTTGAATATTAATCATGTCGGATCGCGGTGGTGACAGTGACGTAGATCCATCCGAGGAGATTAACGTGGACGATCTGGATTCGCGAAGTTGCAGTCCCCGTAACTACGTTAACTCATCGTCGCCGAACAAGAACCGTAACGCAAACGAGGCGCCGTCGGAATGTTCCAACTCTCCACCGCCCAACGGCCACACGAAGGAACATTTGCAGAACGAGGTGTCCCCGCGCAGTCATCCGTTCAGTATAAGCCGACTGTTGGGCGAAAGCCGAGGTAACCAGCCCAACAATCCCAAGAGTCCAGCGCCATCGGACGATCCTGACAGTGACAAGGAGAGAAGAACCTCGTGGAATTGGGACGACGGTAACAACAGAAGTTCCAACATTGAGGATGGCAGGAGATCTTGGGGTGTCGAGCTTGAGGAAAAAATGTCGGAAAAGGACGACGACGATACGGGCAGTACACCGGAAATGCACACGACCAACTCGATCATGCATCCTGCTGATCTACTCGCACCTTTCCGATTGTTTCCTGGCGGCTCGGGACTGATCTACACCGGTGGTGGCGTCATCAGAGTCCCGGCTCATAGACCACCGGGCACCAATGGCAGTCCCGGTGGTGGACTACCGACCCAGGGCATTCTACCGCCCTGGAGTCTTCAGGCACTTCAGCATAGTCAACAACAGGCGGCGGCCGCGGGTCTCCACAGAGCTAGTCTTCTCGCCAATCTCGCTGCTCATCCACTTCAGGCTCATCCCCATCTGAAAGATCGTCTCGCAGGTTAGTTCCTCATAGCACTTTGTTCGCAGCAAAAAACAATATTACGGAACTACTGCCTATTGTAGACGTAGCGAGTCTGGCTTCCTACTCAAACGCGACACATGATCCTGCGTTGTTGATTATCGGTCCATACAAAGTGGGCGCGGATGCCAATCATGCATGAGCCATTGGCGGGTATCTTCGAGTCTACGATGACATGGCGAAGTATCGACAATTAGAGTGTAATTGGACATTAGTCGCAGACGAGTGTTACTCTGTGTTTGGAAATCACTATCTAACGAAGAGGCCTCGGAATCATTGGGTTTGACATGCTGAGCCTCAAGACATTTGATTGAAATCCGCGTAAGCTCGGGTATTCGTATATTCAACGAGTAGATCAATTTCGCTTCGTATGATGAAGGAATAATTGCAAAGAAAAAGGAGGAAGGTGGAAGTTGTACATGGATCGCACGGGTCTGTTAAAAGGATGCAAAGATCGAACGGAAAATATAACGTACCGACACGTACACGGTGTGAAGTACGTAATTAGCCTACATTTAAAAAACGAAGTAAACGAACGATCCAGCCCTCGGAGCTTTTCTCCTAGTGTATTCTCAGGACTGTACAGCGCACTTCTTTTCCTCGTACACTTATAACGAAGCCTGGAATTATCCATCGTTCGGTGTGAGTGGCGAGGATTCGTTACTCGGAAGGGTGCCAGTTATAATGTTCTTTCTCTTTGCCGTTGCCACTTGATGATCATCTTGTGCCGCTCTTTCTGGCAGGAGCTCTTGATCTGTCGATCTTCCTCGATGGAGACTCACGTGTGTTATATTTGCCGGCGAGAAAAAAAATCCATTACTAGCTGGTCTGGTGCGGCACGCCAACTCGTATGATCAAGAAAGTACGAGTGTAACACACACGGAGCTCGTGATGTTACTTGTCCGTGTGGTCTTTTTGCCATTCAGCTTAGCTTGAAGCACTTTGCTGCGACACAGCCAGCTTATTAGGTGCAATAACGGTTTCGGATTAGTTGCAATTCCAACACATATATCTTACGTTCCTATAATCATACGCGTAATTCCTGCATTCACGATTGAATTGCTCGAAATGGTCTTCATCCATAGGAGCAACGATGAGATACCTACCTTTTTCAATGAACAATCATGATCACGTGCAATCCAACACTTGCCGATGAGAACACAAGCGAAGCCACTTTCCGGGAACTTGTCGATAATCAATTATCCACAAATACGCATATGCCTGCCGATCGCACCTTCTCTCCAGTGATAATTCCTCCGGCAATACGATCGACCGTTCACCACCATCACCACGAGTAGTTATATATTCCTCTCTCGATAAGCTTTCGCAATTATTCTCAATAAAATCGCACGCTCCTGGTTACGATGCCATCGTACTCCACCTCTGAGTTGCGATCTGGAAAAACGTGTGATAAAAGAAAGCTAATGTGGCGGGGAGGAGAAATTATCAGCTGAATTGCGATGATTGTTGGGTTTTTCTCAGTTGCCTGGTAGTTTTACTTGCTACCCTGGCTCGCTTCTCTTCCAGGCTAATCATGGATTGTTGTTGCTTTTTATCGACTGGCCCCGTGGATCATTTTGTGTAATCACTAATTTGCCAATTACGGAGCGGAGAATCTGTATGTCGTTCTCGAATCCATTTTACCCACGTTATTGTGGCAGCGTGTGATGAGAAATTATCTGACGCTCCTTCGATCTGCTGCAATCGAATGTCTACGGCTATTTATTTATATGTATATCACTTTTCCATGTTTCCATATACACGCGCATATATCTGTGCGTCACTTGTCAGCTTGAGTTGTTAATAGAGAAAACTGGTGAATCATAATTGTGGAACAGGACAAACGTGAATGTAAAATAACTCGCACAGCTTCGGGGAGATGAATGATAGTCAAGTATTAGGAAGAAACGTAACGGGGCAAAAAAAAGTAAATGTTCATTTCCAGGCGGTGTAAGTCAATGACACAAGTCATCGACTTGGACTTCAGTAACGATATTATAACTGTTGACCAAGGAACGTTGAGCAATCATTTATTTCAACTGTAACTCAAACGTGGAGGGAAACCTTTCGCTCTAACCACCATGAACGATTGTGCAATCACCACCGACATCAATCCCTCTCCATTTAGAATTTCTATTTGCACCGCGGTGACGAACTAATTCGCAGTGCGTTTCCTAAGCTGCAAATCCTTCGATTTCCCTTTTTATAATGAAATTATCGCAGTACGCGAAATTCGTGAGAAAACGCGAGGCTGAAAGTATTTAGGAGTAGTATCAGTCTAATTAGGAACATCGCTTAAGGGGGCAGATAACTCTAGGCGAGGAAAAAATGGCTGATTTTCGGGGTTTATTTTTAAAGGAAAGATTTATTTGCTATTATTGAGAGTTAGGGTATGGTTTGTTACTACTTTTGGCTGTTACATGGTATTTTTTTATTGATCTTTGAAAATGGCGGAGGTATGGCACGGTCTTCTAAACGGGTGGCGGCGGATGTTGTCAGGCGTGACACGTAGCGTCGGCGGGATCAATCTGAAAAAAACCAACGATGATTTTTCGTTCATTGACACTCATACGCAAAATATGAACCAAGAAAAAGTGAGAAATGTTGAAAATCGATGAAATGGTACGCTTTGAAACAAAATGATTGAATTTTCCGAAAAAATCGCTACATTTTGCGATGATAAAATACTTTTTTTATTTTCAAATACATTTAGAATCATGTTTTAGACAATACGGTTAGAAAGATGTATATCAAATTCCATGAGAATCGGTCGATTAGTTTTTTAGCTAGTCGATTAGTTTTTTTAGCTAGTCGATTAGTTTTTTAGCTTTATACGTCACGCAAATTTTGAAAATGCAGTTTACAAGAGCGGGCCATACATCCGCCATTTTCAAAGATTAATCAAAATAATATCATGTAAGAGTCAAAAGTAGTAATAAAGCATAACCTAAGTCTTAAAGATGGTGAAGAAATCGTCCCTTTAAAAAAATCATGAAAATCAGAAAAAATGTCCTCGCCTTAAGGTATCTCCCCCCTTAATAGTCCGCACTCGAATGTCTTGAAACTCATATATGTAATAAAACATTGGAGACTATTGGACACGTATTCTTTTTAACGGTGGAAAAACGGTTACAAAGGGGGAAAGTACCCCTCAAAGAAAGGCTTATTGAGGGGTGATTTTGCAGTTTCACCCACAAGCACTCCACGGATCCGAATGAAACAAAAACTAAAATCCTTCCAATGGAAAGCAATGAAAAATCCCTATAGAAGTATTAACAAAAAGTTAAATTAAGGGGTGACACGTCTTTCTTTGAAAAGTGGTTTACCCCACAAAATTCTTTTTTCCAAAAAAAATACGTGTTTAATAGTTTTCAATGCTTTATCACAAATATGAGTTTCAACAAAATCGAAGGCGGAAACTTAAGTGATGTTTCTTGTGAACGATGTTTCGTTGATGTTCATTCTCTTCGTATTTATTCTTTTCCGAATGAAATCAAGTGCCGATTTCTGTCGGCTCTTGATAGAATTATTATTTGACCGGTACAGGCATTTTCACAGCTATGAACGAAAACCGGTTAAATATAGATCCATACTACAACCTTTCGCATCGTTGTATCAACCGCGGCCATCGTAAAATTGCACTTTCCGAGCAATCAGGCGTTCAATTTACGAGAAAATTAGTTATTCCTATTAACCTTTTGCGGGGGCCACAGGAAGAAGGGGGGAGCGGACAATTTCTCAACATTTACCATCATATGTAATACACCTGTACAGTTGGAGCTCGTTTGAGGATAATGCATAAGTTGTGCGTCAGGGCTTATTTCCGGTAGCAGATGCGACGTGTGTGCCCTTTTGCTACAACTGAGTTTCTCAACTATACAATTTATAATATTGCCTATAAACGTCGTATATCATTTATTCCCGGCACTTTATAACGACCTGCCCTCTGAAATGACACTCTAATAGCCCCCCGGGTTCGACCTCAATGTGCTCGTATATAAAACACAGGGAAGCTCGAATATATCCACGTTGATACGACTCTATACAACCATGAACATCATTGCGGGCTGTCTATTTTTCGCTTTCCCTTTCCAGACCGTAACACGACAGCGTGTAGCATCTTAAGGGGTCTTCTCACTTTATACGCTAAAAAAGGCTTTTTTCATGAATTTTTTGGCAGGTTTGTATTATAGATGTTGATATAAAAGTGGTTACACTTAATAAATACACTTTCGAAATACATTTTTTTAATTATTTATTTAAGGGGTTACGCCACAGTAACGGGTATAAAATCATGTGCGAATTTAACAATTTTTTTTCGCATGAAAAAGTGATTCACTCATAAAATTAATTACACATCTGTTTAGTATGAATATCAAGCTGTTGACATTTTTTTTTCGATGTACAAAATGGCCGATTACTAATATTTTTTTAGGCGCTCCGCGGCGCGACATTTATAGCATCCACAATTTTTTACCTGCAACAAAACACAAAAATTCTCGTCAATCTACGTTAAAATAGCTAGAGGAGTACGTAGGGAATTTTAAAAATATTGTTTTATTCAAAAGTTGTAGGTATTTGAACTTAAGAAATGAATTTTCAGTGAAAAATTTCGTTATGACTGCTCATAAACTGCTCATAAAATGAAAAGTTTTCCATTAATCAGAAATTCCGTACGTACTTCTCTGCGAAATGCAATTAGAAACATAACTTTTAAGTTTAAAGTAAATCGAGTGAAAATTGTTGAAGTTATTTGTTACGCCAATTGGAAAAAAGTTGTTTCGAGAAGTTTCGAGTAGGTGGCCATTTTGTACATCGAAATATTTAAAAAAATGCTAACAGCCTGATATTCATACTAAATAGATGTGTAGTTAATTTTATGAGTGAATCCCTTTTTCATGCGAAAAAAATTGTTAAATTCGCACATGATTTTATATCCATTACTATGCCCTTACCCCTTAAGTTATTATTTATAGACGAAAATGGTAGTTGAAAAAATGTCCTAAAAAATTGTAGGTCTGCGTTGTTGATGAAATCTCGGAGATGGATCATCCGAAACAAAAAAATCAAACGGTTTTAGATTCAGTATGTAACTGGCTATAGCGCATATCATACGATTTTTTATATATGCAAAAATAACAAAATGACTGATATTTTTCGAAAAAAAAACAAATAAAACGTGTTTTTTCACCGTTTTTCCAAACAAATAGTAAAGATAATTTTTAAAATTTTTTTGATATGCCATAGCTATACCTATAATTGTGAAGAATGTGTGGTTAAAATTTCATAAGGATCGGTTCAGTAGTTTCGAAGATTTTATCAACAAGCCGTCGAAAAACGTTGTTTCGAGAAAAAGGCGTTTAAAGTTCATTCGGGTTACATAAGTACACAAAAAAATTTGTTTGGTGTATTTCGAAAGTGTATTTATTAAGTGTAACAACTTTTATATACTATAAACCTATCAAAAAAAATTCATGAAAATAGCATTTTTTTAGCGTCTTAAGTGAGAAGACCCCTTAATCATCGTGATCGAGAATTTGCGATCTCGTGATATGTTTTTTTTTTTTTATCGCCGGTAGTTTGTGGGTATTTTGTCAGCTTTTAGGATAGCCATATTTTAAGGTTGTTGCTTAAAAATATTGAGGTAAATACATATTAGTGAAAATGTTAAAACGTTATGGTATATTTTCTAAATGTACTGGCGAAAGGAGAACAGAGGTTTCCGCACTCGTTTGTTAATTATTAAATTCTAAAGTTTACATCAATTTCCACTTGATCGCATTGGTTGTACGGGGCAACGTCGTTGCCATTTCAGGCACGAGCACTGACAAATTGCCTTTTCCATCGGAAATTTTGCGGCGAACTGATCTTTTTTTCCGAATAATTTGTTGCCTCGTTTTGCTCGGACATAACCTCTGAAAACGCCGACCGGCATGAAACGCGCGTGACACAGCTGCGACCTGTCAATTTGACAGTCACTGCAGTCAACCTAACAGTTCGACGTTGCCAAAGCTCGTGTCTATTATAATAGGATTTTTAAACATCGATATTAAATTTTCTGATAATCCTGACTCCTTTAAGGCCTTTTTCATGCATTTTTTTAAAGAAAACTACAAAACTTTTTTAATCGATCAATATACCATCTTAAAGAACACATCTTGAAGAACTTTCAGTAATTTTTTTTATTGAAAAATATTGCATTGCTTAGTGGCAAATGGCCGTCAATGAAATAATGTTTTTATATGCACGGTTTGCGGTGACCAACATTGCGGCGAAGTGGATCATCTGAAAAAAAAAAATGCGGATGGACTTAGTCAAATATAAGTATAAACTAGTCTTCAATCGAAGGATTTTAAAAAATATTCATTTTTCACAAAATGGCGGACAGTCAAAGTTAATGGTTCGATTTTACCGAAAAAAAAACGGCCGTTTTTTGGCTATAAAACGGCCATTTTTTTCGAAAAAAAAAAATCGAACGATTAAAGACTACATTTTTATGTATTAAATAAGCCTGCAAAATTTCAAGAAGATCGGTTCATTAGTGTTCGAGTAATCATGGTCACCGACTTCAGAAATGCCATTTTGAGAAAAACGCGTTTAAAGTTTCTCTTTCAACGCTCTTTCAACGCGGATTCTTCTCTTTCAACGCTTATATCTCAGTCAATTTTCTTCGGATCGACTTGAAATTTTCAGGACATATTCTCAGATGCTTATACTTCAAAAAAACGCAATAAAAAAATCGATTTTTTCAAAATCGCAAGTGGGGGTAACCCCTTAAATTACCGTATACGTAAATAGTTTTCGCGATATTCAGTCGTACACGTCATTAATATTTTCCTACAATAAGTTGGCACTGGTGACGTCGCACAATATATTAGCACAGGAACTTCGTTTCTCCCCCCACGCTTCAAAAATGATTGAGCAACAACCTGATTAAGCCTGATGTGTCAAGCAACGTTGGACGAAAGCAGCGTTAGAATAAAATTTTCGATTGACATATACTTTTCTTCCGGGTGAATTAAGAAAAAGCTGAAAAAATCGTGAAATTATAACTTTTCTCAGGTGTGAAAAATAAAATGTGTTAAAAAAAACTTTAACGTGCTATAAAAATTATTTGAAAATACTTTTTCAACGACTTTTTTAATTCACTTTTAAGAGATTTTCATACTGGAGAAAATAAACTTTGGTTTGATTCAATAAGTCGTTTAGTTTTTTTGCTATCACGCCCGCCAATTTGGAAAGATCGTGAAAATGAAAACTGGAGAAAACGCGCTTCAAAGTTTTCAATAGGAACAATTATCAATATCAAATATCAATCGCTTCTCTGCTTTTGGCCTTGTATCTTCGAAAATATTTACAATTGGCCTCTGTAAATTTGTAGCTATATTCTTGGATAGTTTATCTACCGATTTAAGCAATAAAAAACGATTTTTCGTACCTTCCAATCCAGGCACCCGCCTTAAAGGAATGAGGTCGCGAAAGCCCGCAAGGGCGTAGGGCAGTTGTGTTTGAGATTACGTACTTTCTCTTCTACAATAAATATCTGAATAAATGACGCCGTATGAATTCAAAGCCAAGCGTATATCCATACAGATTCATTATTATAATGAAACAGAATCAGTTTCCGGACATTAGTTACTTAAATGAAAAATAGAACAACAAAAAACCACATGTAGGTCGATATGTGCAAGACGACATACTTCAGTCTAAAGATGACATATGTCATCTTACACCCGTCGACCGAATTATGCTCATACATTAATTTCTGGGTTAGAGATTAGTTTATAGCAACCAATATTTACTGGAACATTAGTGGAGTGACGATGAAGTGCTGCCTGCGGCACGTTAAAATGTCCGGACGCTAAAAGCCAACCCATCCTATTCTTTACAGCATCAATGGTCTTGGTCGTGCGTTCTTGTGATTACCTCTTACGTGTCGAGGTTCGTTGATAATAGCCAGGCATCCTATAACGACAAGCCAAAAAGTCTGATTTTATATCCGGTTTTATACCCAGGTATGATGACATAGCGTGTCATCTTACACCGACGTCTGGTATGTCAACTTACCCATAAGTGAGTGCAGATTTTGTTTATCTGCTGTGACAAAAACTTTGGGCTTAGAATATCCGTTGTGCAGTACTTATATGTGAAGTCCAATGACCCTAGATTATGAATAAATTGGTTCAACTAAAAAAAAACTTACCCGACGGGCATTTCTAGCACCAGATAACAACGTGATCAGTTTTTTTTTGCATTTCATCATCACTCTCATCATATTCACTACGTGGAAGCTCGCGTT
The DNA here is from genome assembly GCA_963210295.1 of Ophion ellenae. Classification (NCBI taxonomy): domain Eukaryota; kingdom Metazoa; phylum Arthropoda; class Insecta; order Hymenoptera; family Ichneumonidae; genus Ophion; species Ophion ellenae. The sequence goes on along the minus strand of OY723385.1, from coordinate 10,071,292 downwards.
CAGTTTCAAAATGTGTTTATTCATATATTGTTTTTACACGGGTATTGATGTCATTTCCCCTAGGGTCTCTAGCACACGGACTATTGCCTAGAACAGTTTAATTATTGGGTTTCACTCGATCTTGATACTTCGCCTTTCGGTTTACTGACATTGGTTGACTGTTAAGTTCATTGGAGGTGATTCCAGCCTGATATAAGATATTATGATGGAGTATAAATGGTTGGTGAGAAGCTCGCGTTCGCTGAAGGCTATACTAGATTCCCCTACTAGCAACACTTATCAGCCAACCATAGAATGTCATCGTTACTAGTATAGCGCGAATATTGGAACAGATATTAAGGGTATGTCATCTTATGTGACTATGTCATCTTGATCACAACTCCCCTATGGAGGAACCTCAAAACAAGAGAAAACAAGTCCCTGGATCCATTGGACTTCGCTTGAACGACGTGAAATGCCAGCGTATTCGGTAAGCGTGCTGGCGAATTTACGTTTTGATATTCCGAAAGCAGCGTGCATCGCGTTCCGCGGGTTATAGATCAGAACGCGTTGCAGTGAGCAGCGCAGCGTCCATCATCCGAGGTTCCCGATCGGCTTACGTACGCAGATAAAACACACGAAGATGCAAGGAACGATGTGGTATTTGCGAGGAGCCGGGAAAGTGGTAGTGCACGTGGAAGAGCATGCATCGAATCCAATAAGAAAACGCGACTGGAGCATGTACATAATATCACGAGGCCCAACACAGTCGACAACAGAGTCGTTGTGGTGAACTTCCCCAGTGGCTCCTCCAATGTTATGTAGTACGCGTATGCAGCCTTCGTGTGCACACACATACACACACACACACACACACACACACACACACACACACACACACACACACACACACACACACACACACATCATTAAACAAGAATCGAAGAAGAGAGGAGAGTAGAGTAGTCTGTTTGGCTGGCTTGCCTCCGGCGAGAGATAACCATGTACCGGGAAGCAGAGAAAAAAGGCATCGCGTGACCAAAACCTGAAACAGTCCGAGTCCGATCGTACTGCTCTCGTCTCGCTGCAACTAACTCCACACTTCGGATGAAATTCTCTAACTATACATTAGTAGTAGTATTGCCGGGGCTCTGGCTCCACCACGGACTCTTTATCTCTTTCTCCGTCCATCTCACATCTCTCTCCATCCTTCTCACTGCTCGCTCTTTCGCTCTCTCCTCTGTCTTTATCTTCGCTTCCTTTGCGAACCCGCGGTTCCCTCACAACGGATCAGAAGCGGCAGCCACCAGTTCAGGGTTGACCAGGGATTACGGTAACACAGCGGTCAATGCGGGCCGTATGAAATGATGACTTCCATCCACGGCTGTTCCATCGCTGATTGTCCCAGTAAACAAGGATGACGTATAGAGCGTGCTGCTTCCGGAGCCGAGAGAGAGACGTCACGTTGGAGACTGCAACGGTTGACAGGCCGGACAAGCCAAATAAAAACAACCAGACGATCAAAAAGAACCGTAGTCCTGACGTATCATCCTATTGTCCGTTTAATCGGATTGGGATGTTGGATCTGTTTGGCCAACAATCAACGATATCGTAGCCACATATTGTCATCATCCGGTGGTCATCTCGTAAGGTCAAGATGCTAGGGTTTCTGAAGTTGTTTCGGCTACAATTGAAGATACTGTAGTCATGCAGGGTTATCATCATCATCACCATCATCATCATCGTCATTATGATCCTCATTATCATCATCATTATCATCATCCGAATGTCTTGTCATCTCGTAAGACCAGGATGTTAGGGTTTTCGATGTTGATGGGACAATTAAAGATACCGTAGCCATGCAATGTCATCATCATCCGATTGTCTTGTCATCATGTAAAATCAGGATGCTAGGGTTTTCGAAATTGTTTGGACAACAATTGAAGAAACAGTAGCAATGCAATGTCATCATCATCATCATACAAATGCCTTATCATCTCGTAAGACCAGGATGTTAGGGTTTTCGATGTTGTTGGGACAACAATTGAAGATACCGTGGCCATGCAATGTCATCATCATCCGATTGTCTTGTCATCATGTAAGATCAGGATGCTAGGGTTTTCGAAATTGTTTGGACAACAATTGAAGATACGGTAGCTATGCAATGTCATCATCATCATCATCATCATACAAATGCCTTATCATCTCGTAAGACCCGAATGTTCGGGCTTTCGATGTTGATGGGACATTAATTGAAGATACCGTCGTCATGTAATATCATCATCATCATCGGCATCCGTTTGTCCGTTTGATCGGACTAGAATTTTCGTCAATTGCGACATCGATCCATCTTGATCATTATTGGTCACTATTCACTTGGAGCCTCAGCGTAGCGGAAAACTCCCCGAAGAATTTCCCACCGATGGTATGCTACAACGCGATTTACGAGGTGTCTGTGTGCACATATGTACACGCGCATACCGAATAATTCGCAACGGCAGAGCGAACAAGCTTCACGCCTTTGCTAAGTAAGATGCTGTCACGCTGAATAGTGCTCATATAACGTCCGGACTTGTACATTGGATACGGTGAAGTTGTTCAACGCAAGTGTAAGCGCAGTAGCGACCACGCTTCCACGCTAATTAGTAGGTGTACTGCCTAATCACCTATTAGCGAAACATTGAACCGACCACGCTTTTCTACCTCGCTCCCTCTACCACCTCTTGTTTTCCACACGTTTTTTTTTCCTCCGCTCACACGCGGCTACATTCGCTACCCGAGGTTTCTCATCGCGAGAACAACCTTCGTACACGCAGAAACGGCTGGAGAAAGAACTTTCTGAAAAGTGAATTCCTCGCAATTTACACGCCCGGTTAGTGAAAATACAGTCGTCTCGGGCGACATGTTCCTTGATCGATAAACTTTTTCCTCATCTTGTGAAAACGATGCTCAGGTCGACTTACGTCCCGCTTTCATTTCCTTCCCTCCGTCAAAAGCTCAGCTGTTCGATCCATGTCTTTCGACAGGTTGATGTATACGAAACATTTAAGGGGCTATACCAGTGTGATACTTTCAAACATCGATTTTTTTTTGCCTCTTTCGACAGTTTATACTTTCAAGAATGTCATTATCATTTGTATCATTTATATCAATATCATTTTATCTTGCAATAATCGATAGTGAAATCTTTAAACGCGTTTTTTTCGAAATGAGGTTTTTCAAATTTCCTGTCATTGTAACTCAAAGAGCAATTATCCGATTGGCTTGAAATTTAAACTCAGTAGTCTTGAATATATTTACTCTACAATGACGTAGGATATTTTTGATTGAATGGAAATTGACGATTTGGCATTGAAAAAAACAACCATTTTATAGGCAAGAAAACAGACTTTTCATAACTACGCCATTTTGTTAGATTTTGATATTTTTCGAAAATCCTACGTCATTCTACAGGAAATACCTTCCAGTTTAACGGCAATTTCTCTTTTTTCGGTTCCGGCTACTCAATCGGTCGGAATCATGTCAGCAGTGGAGGAACTTTTTTTGGCGCCTCCGAAAGCAGCGCATAAGTCGCTTGGATCTGAATATTTTTCTGTGAAAAAATTATGTAATATAGGTAAAATATAGCCAAATATATTCTTAATTTTCCGAAACATTTAATTGAGTAATTTTCTTCCAAAAAATTCCCGAAAATCACCCAAATATTCAGCGTTCATACTGGTATAGCCCCTTAACACCTTTGGCAGATACTGATAAATTTACAGCTTTTCCGGGCCCAATTACTCATGCGCACTTTGCATAAATTTTCTTTCGAAGAAAGCGCGTATTTTTCTCGAAACGAGATGCCACCAGGTGATTCCAGTAAGACCACACAATTTGGTCTCGACGAAAATATCCTTGGTAGAGAGACAAAAAAATAGACGTCCTCGTTTCGTCGTAAGTTACAGAAAAAGGACGGTCGAGATGCTACACGCAACAATTTTTTTTTCGAAGACAGTTCCTTAGATGGATAATTGCTATCAGGTATATCTGTATACGTGCTCTAACTATATATATTTGGGATTGTGTCGTTTCTAGCTAAACTTTTCCGAGAATATAAGGAGCGTACAATTTCTACAATTCCCTCGGAGAAGTTGCTTCTCTCTCGCTCTCTCGTCCTCCCTCTTTCGGACTCACACCGTTCATCGTAGATCGTAAAGCAAAGAGTACCCCGTCCGGAAGTGTTCTCTAATATGCTGCGGTCTCTCGGCTTTCATATATATATATAAATATATATCTTTACACACGTATGTATATATATATATATGTATATGTATATCGTATGGATATATATGTATATTGTTGTGTACAACAATATCGTTGTTACGGTTAGGAGTGTCTCATTTTTGCGGTGGATTCTTTCTCACACACACAAACACACGAGCATCAATGGCCACCAAAGCTAAACTCCCGGATGAAATCAAGCAATTGGTGTGTACGATAAAACGCGAACGAATTGGCGAGAATGTGAAAGAGAAGCAGTACGTTTCCCAGCAACAGCGAGGCACAACAATTTTCTTTTACTCCCGTTCAAAGAACTCAAAACTCCTTGGCACGCGTTATATATCCTCGCTAAAAGTTCGCCACGAAGCGTCATAATACCTTCGGACATTACGTTGTATACATAAACGGTACAATTTGCAATAAAAAGAACGCGAGCTACCAACAACGGCACTTTATATATCACGTGGTGTATTGTTTTCACGTTGTTTTTAAATCGTTCGTGTTTATCCGAAAAACTGGAGTTGAGGTTGAATCTTGCATTGTGCACTGAGGCAAACAAATTATTGATCCAATATCATTGGTGTTATTGGGAGAAATTTCGTTGATTCTATTGTAAAATTGTTGGTGTAAATAATCGGATTTATTAGTCCAAACAAAACGCTATTGACTTTAATAACATGATAAAATTAAAAGTTTTTTTTTTCATTGAAAAGATATATTGTTAGCCGAGAACAATATATTATTGAAAGTATCTAAAAAATTGTCGCGAACGAATTATACAGTTTTGAATGCATTTTCTGCAACGAATAAAAAAAGCGTTTTAATTCATAACACGAATATTGTTGATTCGAGTGCACAGGAAAAATTGAATTTCGCTCGTTTGATTCAGATCAAATTTCTATTGAGTTTATATGTTATTTTATTTTTTTCACCATATCCGATATTGATTTCCAAGTACATTATTCGTTAAATTATTAATTTTTTATTTTGGTTGAAAAATATTAAGCAAATGTCTGAATTGGTTAAAAAATTATGCGAAAAAATTTGGTTCTCGCGCATTTAGTTGAAAATGTTCAACCAAATCATGGCCGAGCGCCACCGAAATTAGACGTGTGAGGAAACCCGTAGTTCTCGGAGTAACCGATAGAAGCCGCACGCGCGCTCGTTTCTCGTAAGCGTAGCGCGATCCGAAAATCTACTTAAACACCGGAGAAACTCTAAAGAGTATCGCTTCTTGGCCTGTGGCTAAGATCAAAGTGTAGTATCTGTTCTTATCAGTTGAATATCTGATATTCTCTCCACGGACATTCCATTGGATATCGGATATTCTCATCCACTATTATCGTGCATGATCATTCCAATGCTCACTTTTTATTTAAGATTTAAAACAAATTGACAAACTTTCGTCCCATGGCATATTCGTTTCGATGCAGTAAAGAAATAATTAACTCTATTGATTATATTTTTGTATGAAATAAAAAATGTTGTAACAATCGCTTAATGATTTCATCCATACATCTATGGATTGTATCTAGAATGATTTCTATAGAATATAATTTTATTTGAAGGATAATGTAGATATTTCGAGAAAAGAAGAGCTTTTTCAAATAAAATAATATGATATTTGAAACAATCTCATGTATCGGTGGTACTTCGCAGCAGCACATTTATTTGGATCAACCAATATATTTTTTTGATTCAATTGCTTTTTTTTCTCACTGTGCTGTGGAATTTTCATTTTCATATTATCAGCTGAAGATTGTTGCACGGCTGTAGATTTTTTTTTTCAAATATCTCTTACTTTAGTATAACAAATGAAGGCGGTAATCGAGTTCGGTTCGAAAAATCGCATTGTATGGAGGGTTGTTGAACTCTTTGAAAAACAGCGCTATTTTTTTGAATAATATTCTCAGCTACTTTTTTCGTTGTCAGGGAAAAATGTAAGATACATTTTTCAATGGTGTTCGTTCGTTCTATGAAACGTCAATATAACTTCGATATTCCGAGGGTCTTGAAAAATAAATTGCCGCATAGTCGCGCTTACAACGCAGAACATTTTTAGGGTTCCGTACCCAAAGGGCAAAACGGTATATTGGAAACGGAAATTCGGATATTTTCGGAATTTCGGATACTGGAAAAAGGAGCAGAAAAAAAATATTTCTTACTCTGGCATGTGGGGTGTCAATGTTTAAAGCTCATTAGCTTTAGCTCCCCCTAGAGCATAAATATATTTTTTATTCTTTTTTATCTTCAAAAATAGAGAAATTGGGGTCCGTCAAAGTTGTCAGTTTTAGACCATTTTTGTTACGGGGTTTATCGCAAAATTTTAACTAGTCAGAAATTTGGAATTTCTGTATATTATATACCATATACTGTATTTAAACAACAAATACTGAAAACGCAGATTCATAATGTAGTATATATATATTAATTCATTGCATGCATAATACAATAAATTTATAATGAACATATATAAAATTATTGTTATTTAAATATTTACAATACCAAATTACTTATTTTTGGCGTCGGTGCCAGACAAGAACGAGAGATTGACGTCACGGAAGAAACGAGATTGCAAATTGAAAAAAGACTGTGGATCGTATATTTCAGTTATTTTGCTTCGCCTCCTCTTTTTCGGCGGAAAACGTGACAATATTGGCAATTGGCTGGCACCGACTCCAAAAATAAGTCATGTGGTATTGTAAATATTTAAATAACAATAATTCAATGTATTTTCATTATTAGCTTACAGCAGGAGTATACATAGCTTTCTTGAGCTATCGTCACCCCATATGGTTTCAGTTTAGTATTACCTAAGATCTAAGACAGAAAAAAATCATTACCTAATTAAACATCTAGTTAAAAAAAATAGTCATACGTACGGAACCCTAATAGAGCGAGGTCCAACTCCCACTTGGCAGGTTTTTTAAATATACACAATTAAGCCACATTACCACCAGTGTCGATGCATATTTCGTAAAAACTTATTGCAATAATATAGGATTATAATTTTTTCCTTTTTTAAAAACCTTTCTCGTATCATTATAGTTGAATTAAAATTTTGCAGGTTTCCTTCGATTTTAAAGAAGATTCGGTACAAACCCTTATTGTGAATATTAACATTGAAACATATCTGTGTTCTAACATTAAAAGCCGTGTTTCCAAACTATTTTTTTAACAAATGCATTTTTTTTAACTCGTCCTCAACTCTCGGTTTTATGGCACGGCGCGAGTGCCAAAAAGTCAGCTACATTTTGAACACGAGTGTACGTCCAGCATATGCTTAAACTCGGGCGTTTAAGAATTCTTCAAGAAAATTGCTTCGCCGCTCGAGAGAGAAACGCGCGGAGAACAACAGTATCGCTCGCCGTTTGAATCATTCGCAAGCTCATTCACTTTACGATTAAAAAAAGAATATCAATCATCTTAATTCATTCAAGGAAGTGGAACGGCAGTAGCGAGTGCATTTACTCCCTCCGGTAATAACTATCGTAAGAAATATTGTGAACCATCATTAATGGTCTTGGACTTTCATCCTTTACATATACTCGTATGCATATATAGCTATTTTGAGAATGTTGCTTGAAATTTGTTTAACCGGTTATGCCCAGTAGGGCCAGTCGAAAACAGCGCATTTTCGGAATTTTTAAAATTCAATATCGTGATGAAAAATATCTGCAAAATTCAGGTATTTAAAAAAGCATTTATCATCCAAAGAATTCATTTTGTGTAAAAGTCATTTTTTGTCATTTTTTGTTGAGTCATTTTCTTGTGTAAAAAATATTTCATTATAATCGATTTATAGCCGATGTCGGGACGCACCTCTCGAAAACGTCTTTTGCGGTGAGCAATGCCCTTCTGACCCAATTTATCTAACATTTTATTTATCTATACCTAATATACTAATAAATTATATAGTATATTAATATATCCTATCATTAATCGAAGGAATTTCCGGAACATCAAAGTAAAAAAGTGCCGCGTGTTCAAAATGAGTCGTCATTTTTGCGAAAAAAAATTGGCTCATCGAAAAACAAAAATTTCGTTCATCAAATCGAAAGTATACATCTGAAAAAAATCCCCCGATCAAATACTATACTTTTACATCTAAAAAAAGCCCTATGGATTCGAAAAAATCGATGCAGTAGTTTTGGAGATATTTTGCTCACCGACTTCGAAAATGTACTTCCGACAAAAAAGCGTTTAAAGTTTCGGACGACGCTCCAAGCGTTCGCAAGGGCGTCAACATAACAGCCTATAAATCTGTCAATTTTGATCCGATCAAAATTGTGTGTGTGTGTGTGTGTGTGTGTGTGTGTGTGTGTGTGTGTGTGTGTGTGTGGGTGCGTGGGTGTGTGTGTGTGTGTGTGTGTGTGTGTGTGTGTGTGTGTGTGTGTGTGTGTGTGGGTGTGTGTGTGTGTGTGTGTGTGTGTGTGTGTGTGTGGGGGGGGGTGTGTGTGTGTGTGTGTGTGTGTGAGCGCGTGTGTGAGTGCGTGTGTGAGTGCGTGTGTGTGTGTGTTTCTGCAACTTGGCCATATGTTTTCACACTTTCAATGGGCCTTTCTGGTGTTTACCCGTCACTTGATGAACCAAACGTCACAGGGGGATTAGCCCTTTAACACATGACATCTCCGCTGGAAAGTTTATCGAACCTTGCAACTTCACTATCAGCCTCGTCTAGTCCCTGTGCCCAACCGCGAAATGAAACACTCCCAAAGTAAAAATAAATGAATGCAAATATCGAATCTAGACTAAATACATGAAACAGGTATAATACGCGAGATCGTCCAAATTTTAGGTATCCGGCTAAGAAATACTGTCGAGAAAATAACGAGGATCGAAGAATCTACCGGAAGAAGCTAGAACCGAATCACTATACTCGAGAAAGCGAGCGATCTTTCTTACGTGGTATCGGTTGAACCTTTGCCATTTTTGTTCCTTTTTACGCTCTTCCCCTATTCCCTTCTCGTTTCATTCCACTCTCGAGTACCGCGCAGCCACAATCTATCGTGATACTGTGCGGATCGCAACAACATGATAGTACGAAAGGATCAGGAACCCATATATACCCACAAGAACTCAAGAGCAACGTGTATGCAAAAGCTTTATGTGTAGATTTACATATATAGTGCGAAATCATATTTGGATAAATGTAAGCATATTTTTGTGAAGATCATTTCAAGGACCGTTTTACCTTCAAAATCAAGGATTCGTTTGAGACAAAAGCATATATGAGGGTGTGTGTGTGTATTTGGAGATGTACTTTTGACATATCTGTGCATCAGTACACTGACAGAAAATGTTTATTGATATTAACTAGATGCATCGGTTTGTTTTTTTCTCATTTCAATTTACTACTTTTTTCGTTAAATGAAATTTTTCCTATTGCACTCCATTATTGGAATGATTTATTTTTAATAGATTTATTTATTTAAATCAAGATATATTTGATATAGCCTAATAACTAAATATTTTATTTATTCCTAATGAATCTGTGATTCGGTTTCATCCGTTAAAAAAACAATTTAGTTGACTGCACGCAATGTATCGATTCAATTTTTGAAAATCTAAATTAAATAGAATTTTCGTAGAGCCAAACATTTTTCTATTTGATTGAATTAATGGTCTGTCTCTACCTACGTTTGGTTAAGATTTTTTTATTTGATCCTACAAATGTATTTATTAGTTTTCATACTGTTACCAGACGCATTGCACATGTATACATGCTATACAAAATTATAAAATAAACATTCTTTTGATTCACATACACCTTCCATATGATGGCCACCAAAATCTATTCGAGGTATATTTGCTATACGCAAATCGAAATATCGACAATTCGAATATATTTTTCATACGTTCGAAGTGAAAATATATTTGAATGAAAGACACATACATTGTAAGAAAATAAACATTTATTCAATTAAAAAAAAATCTTTCCAGAATGTTCAACATAAATATTAATTTGAATCAAATAGTCGTTTATTCACGCGGTAATTATTCAGAAAGTGACTTTCCCGAAAAATGAGCCTAAAATATTTGTTTTGCTATTTTCTCATTCATTCGGTTATAAATGATTATATTCAGTCGGGGGAAGCTGAAAACCCATCACACCCAATATAGGCGTAGAAATGTTTAAAAATGCCATATTTTATCACGCGTTTCCGCGAACTTAAAAACCCCATAACTTTTCATCGGGGGATGAATTTCGGCTTCCCCCGACTGAATATCATCATTTATGACCTAATGAATGAGAAAATAGCAACAAAAAATAATTTTAGGCTCATCTTTCGGAAGACACTCATCTAAAGAATGACCAGGTTCGTAGCAGGCCGTGAGACAAGGATAAAACTTATTCAATTTAAGGCGTTACCCCCACTTGTAGCGCAAAAAGGCCTTTTTCATGAATTTTTTTAAAGAAAACTACAAAACTTTTTTAATCGATCAATATACCATCTTAAAGAACACATCTTGAAGAACTTTCAGTAATTTTTTTATTGAAAAATATTACATCGTTTAGTGGCAAATGGCCGTCAATGAAATGATGTTTTTATATACACGGTTCGCGGTGACCAACATTGCGGCGAAGTGGATCATCTGAAGAAAAAAATGCGGATGGATTTAGTCAAATATAAGTATAAACTAGTCTTTAATCGAAGGATTTTAAAAAATATTCATTTTTCACAAAATGGCGGACAGTCAAAGTTAATGGTTCGATTTTAACGAAAAAAAACGGCCGTTTTTTGGCTATAAAACGGCCATTTTTTCGAAAAAAAAAAATCGAACGATTGAAGACTACATTTTTATGTATTAAAGAAGCCTGCAAAATTTCAAGAAGATCGGTTCATTAGAGTTCGAGTAATCTTGGTCACCGACTTCAGAAATGCCATTTTGAGAAAAACGCGTTTAAAGTTTCTCTTTCAACGCTCTTTCAACGCGGATTCTTCTCTTTCAACGCTCATATCTCAGTCAATTTTGTTCGGATCGACTTGAAATTTTCAGGACATATTCCCAGATACTTATACTTCAAAAAAATCGATTTTTTCAAAATCGCAAGTGGGGGTAACCCCTTAAAAGATCCTATTTAGATTAATTTTATTTGGTCGTGTGCATTTAGTGTATATAAAAGTAAGTTTTTCTCGTGCGACAAGGATCCCCCCTTTGGCAGTTTTCTCCATACACCAGCACACTCTACGAACGATGAGGGGAACTGCAAAACAGCCACCACCGTTTCTCTCTGCTCACGGCTATGAAAGCGTTTCTCGGTATCCATCATCGGCTCCGGCAAACCGGGTATACGCGCACCGTGCTCGTGTACAACGCTCATATTTTCTACATATATAAATATATATGTATGTATATATATATATTTATATATATATATATATATATATATATATATATATATATATATATATATATATATATATATATATATATATATATATATATATATATATATATATATATATATATATATATATATAAGGTGCTGGTTATATACTGCGCTCCGCGTTTTGCGTATCCCGATCTTAGGTGTTATTAACATGACGCGTGGACTTCGTACACATATTTTCTTTCCGTTTTTTGGGAAACCGACTGCGGCGAAGCCATTTGCTCGAGTCGTAAGAACTGCCCCTTTTCCGGAGAATCTTGCCCGAGATCGCATACGACGAAAACATATATACTAAACTACTTCGGGTGAATAGTTCAGAGATAATTAGGTTGAAAAAAGGTTTTTTTTCCTCCCTTAAATTATTTTCATGTGCAGATTGAAAACGATGATTTATTCACGTTTTATTTTTATGACAAGACCAACCGAAGGACCGAAAATTTTACAACGACTTTGAAGGTCATTTTTGCTTAACGAATTATATTGAAAATTTGCAATTGTTTGCGTGGAATATACGCAACTTTTGTGGAGTCTTATTAGCACGATAAAATATAATTTTTTTAAATACTCATTCTAGTCCCTGCAGGGTGGATTTTTTCCAACTCCCATGATTGAACCTGGATCGAAATACGAAAGCGTTCCTTGATGTATTTATGAAACTCTGGAGAAGTACCAAGGATGTATGGCAATATATTGAAAAACCTCGTTGCAATTCACGTTTTTATATATTTGAGGAGGTTGGGACGGTCCAGTTTAGTTAAATGATGGTTTATGAATTTTAGTTTCAAGAACCCAAAAAGTTGCATACGAGGTAATGATTTATTCTGTAGATGCTATTTTTTTTATAAATTATATAACTAAAAGGCTAAATTATGCATTTTTAGATTTTTATTACGTAAATAAGAAAAACTTTTGTTACTACTAACTTCAAAAAGTATAATATTATCGAGGAATATTATGAAAAAAACTGCGCCAGCGAAAGTTTTATACAACTCAGATTGAAATTTTGAGTCATTTATAATTATGCCTCTGTATATTTATGTCACGAGATTATTTACTATTACCATTAATTAATATCAAGTTGCCGAAATACGGCAACTTCGCGGACACTGAGGTTGGCAACAATGCTCTTCATTCGCCAGCCAAGATTCGCAATCTTTCATCAAACTTTGATGGTCAATATTGAATTTATATGGTTCACGATAGGCAATATGGTTTTTTCTCTAAATTCTTAAAAATGTTTCTAAATTTCTAAAAATGTTCTTAATTTCTAAAAATGTTTTCTAAATTTCTAAAATGTATCTTAATTTCTAAAATTGTTTCTAAATCTCTAAAAATGTTTCTAAATTTCTTAAAAAAAGTTCTTAATTTCTAAAAATGTTTTCTAAATTTCTAAAATGTCTTTTAATTTCTAAAATTGTTTCTAAATCTCTAAAAATGTTTCTAAATTTCTTAAAATGTTTCTAAATTTCTAAAGAATGTTTCTAAATTTCTAAAGAATGTTTCTAATTTTTTTCTAAATGAAGGTTTAGTTTGCGTTAATCCGTCGTTACAAATGGTTTATTTGGTGCTAAATAGGCAAAAGAATTACATCACTCGTAACATAAACGTGTTGCCCGTCTGACTGCACGTAAAATTGCACACGTTAAACTATTTGTTATCTCTGCCGTGTGGTGCCGAAATAATTTTTTTTATTCGTACAAATTCAGTATAGTCTACGCAATAACATATATATTTCTTTAAATGTAATCTCCGATTGTGGCAAACACTCCACCTCCGTAAAATAAATTATAGTACGCAGAGAAGATGCGAGTTCAGAAGGAAAATGGAATCGTGCATTGCCAGTAAAAACCTGGTCTATAGGCTCCTGAAAATCGAATATTCGTAAAACATCTCAATCGGTGGAGTATACTGGGCCATCCCATGAAATGTGGTTTTTCTAATTGCATTTTTCGTCACGAACAAGTGACTTTTAGAAGAGGGGAAGTTTACCAGAAAGATGGAAGAGCCTTATAGAAAATGGAGAAGAGGATACTTCAGATTAGAAAAGAATTTTGTTTACCTTAATTTCGAAAAATAAAAGTACAATAAAACCGCATTATTCATGAGATGACCCAATATATCAAGTTACTAATTGGAGATTTTTAATGGAATTCATAATCTTGTATTGCAATGTCAAAGTTGCGATATTAGTTTTTTTTATCTAACCCGGTAGATTATCCCATAATGGGTACTTTTTCGAACAGGACTTGTTATTTCTTGGGAAGCGAAACAGTTCGGTTGAACAAAAAATGCAACATCCCACGAAGCCTCGAGTCCGCAAACGTATGTATCGTTCCCAACACCCACACACACACACCTACACATACACAGGTGTGCGGGTGTGTGTGCTTGGAATATTCGCGTGGATCTTGGCGAAAATGGTATACACGTAAGACGTGTTTCTGCTGCTGCTCAGTCTAAACGTATGCACGAGTATACAAGGAAGGCAGGTATCAGAAGGAATAATATAGTATGCTTTAGGCAGTACCCATTAGCTTTACTGTCAGTACAGAGAAATCTCTTCATTCGCCTCCGTGATGGGAGCCTGGCGCCAGAGTTTATCCCGGTAGCTCGAGACATCTTCGAACAGATTATACTTGACCGTGTCCTATTTCATATGAAACTCCAATAGGAAACACGTGGGAAAATTCGAAACGCCGGCAAAGTAAAAGAGTAAACCAATCAGTCAAATGGACGCGTATTTGATTATTTTGGAATCCAGACGAATAATGACAAGTCGAAAAGTAACGCGTACAGCGTGCAGCGCTGTCGAAAGAGACCACCTGAACCCACATTTAGCGAACTTGCCTCGGAGGTATGGGAAAAAATGAATTTAGACGAGATCAAATTCGAATTTCCAAGACTTTAGAAAAATTTAGGAATTTAGGAAAGATTAATTTCAAATTTCCAAGAATTTAGGATATTTTAGAAATTTAGGAAAAATCAATTTCAAAGTTATAAGAATTTAGAAAATTTTAGGAATTGAGGAAAGATCTATTTTTAATTTCCATGAATTTAGGAAATTTTAGGAATTTAGAAAAAATCAATTTCAAAGGTCTAAGACTTTAGGAAATTTTGGGAATTAAGGAAAGATCAATTTCAAATTTCCATGAATTTAGGAAATTTTAGAAATTTAGGGAAGGTCAATTTCAAATATCCAAAAATTTAGCAAATTTGAGGAATGTAGGAAAGATCAATTTCAAATTTCCAAGAATTTAGGACATTTTAGGAATTTAAGAAAGACCAATTTCGAATTTCCTAGAATTTAGGAAATTTTAGGAATTTAGGAAAGATTAATTTCAAATTTCCAAGAACTTAGGAAATTTTAGGAAGTTAGGAAAGATCAATTTCAAAGTCGATAAAAATAATTTCGAGATTTCGATTAACCGTCAGTACAGTGCAGAGGCACGGGCGGGGTGAGCAGCTCCGGTGATTTCTCCTGGGGTAAGGAGCGTTGACCTATCAGCCGATACTTGGATGAGTGACTGCTTAGCAGTGTACTGACTTGCGCACCGAATACCGATGAAATGCAGTTTTATCCTTGTATCGACATAGTTTTTTCACTGTTCCCCTGTACCTAATGCAAGTCGGTTAGGGTAGTGCATTAGGAAACTACCCGAGCAGAAATGCGACTGGGCATTCCCCATTTTGAAACGGATTTTAGCCGGGCTTGCCTAACCGATTTTCCTAACTGGGCCCTTCCATGGAAAAGACTGAAAATGCCACTAAATCATTGTTTACGGCTTACAGTCTTCTAAAGATGACAATGTTCTGGCGGGAAATACATTGCATGAAAGTGTACTCTCTAACGAACATTTCCTGAAAAGTGGATCTTTTCAGGTTCAGGATTCAGCAGCTATTCACCCCATCCAAGATATTTACTATTGTTCAGCATGAAACTAATACGTTGGTCGTAATTCTATCCACCATTATAATAATTTTTTGATGGCATTGATAATTTCCGAAAATAAAAATGTCCACGATAAGCATTTTTATAACGGTATTATAACAAGTATTAGTTTCAACATGATGAACAATCAGATTTTTTCATCAGTCGAATAAGTAAAGCAGGTGGTTCGTGGTTTTTAAAATGAGATCCCCTTGGTCAGGAATATCAATGTTCTGGCCGGGAAGGCGTGACCTGAATATGTTTCGCGAATAATCCGCCAGGTGGCTTCGAGCGAAAGGCTTTCGCATAACGGACTTATACACCACTGTACTCCATGTACAGAGGTGCTGAGTTTTTAGTGTGCGCTTTCTTATGCTTGCGATTTTCGTATACCTGCGAAATAATAACTATCAGTACAACCAAAGACTTGCAAGGAACACCACTTAAGTGTCCACCTTCGATTTTGTTGAAACTCAAATATGTGACAAAGCATTGAAAACTATTAGACTCGTATTTTTTTATCGGCGGAAAGACGTTTTTAAGGGGGAAAACAGCCCCTCAAAAAAGACGTGTCAAGTGGTGATTTGCAGTTTCACCCACAAGCAGTACATCGATCTGAATGAAAAGAAAATCAAAATTCTTCTAATGTAAAGCAATAAACAACCACTATAGAAGTCTTGAAAAAAAATACATTAAGGGGTAACACGCTTTTCTTTGAGGGGTAGTTTCCACCCTTAACGCCGTTTTTCCACCCATAAAAATTACGTGTCTAATAGTTTGCATCGCTTTATCACATATATGAGTTTCAACCAAATCGGAGGCGGACAGTAAAGTTATATTCCTTGTTAGTATATTTTTTTAAAGAGCTCACCTCGTCAGTGTAGAATCACTTTTCTTCTCATTTTCTGGTTATGTTCCGGCCAGTTTCCTTTCAGTTTCTGAAGAGGAAGCGGCAAATTGGAGAGGGGCCTAAGATCTGTTACATGGCGAATCCGACCATTTCCTAATATTCTTTAGGGACTCTACATGGAGTGTGGCTGTGACCAACAACTCAGGGGGGTGTTTTAAAGTGAAAACGATGGGATCGTAACATATCGCAAGACCGTACACTAGCATATTGAAAATAGCATAATAATAAAGCACGCACCTTTAAAAGTTAATCACTAAAAAATCGACTTTTCGTTCTTCTGTCAATTATTTATATATATATATATATATATATAGGGTGAACCGACCACTGAATGGACAAACGCTGATTTATATTTAAAATCAATGAAGAATATTAATTGTCGATAAAAACTGGAATCACTATGATTTAGTAAAAAAAAAGGTAAGTATTTACAAGTGGGACTCCAGTTAGAAAAGGGGTTTAGAAATGTTGTACCGAGTCGATGTATTTCAGGGCACTTTGTTTATAATATTTAAGTCGGGGGAAGACAATTTCAACCCTTATTTCAACCCCCAAATGCTTTTTTAATATTTTTCAAAGGTATGGAGGAAACGGGTTTGGTGACATCAAGTGAGTAAAATGACATGGATTTGACGCGAACAAACCCAAATAAACCCAAACAAATTAAAGTGAGCATAAAAAAAAACGTATTTCAAAAATCGAATATTTTCCGGAAATATATATATTTTTTCTTAATAAAATACCCTTCCCCTATCATAAAAAATCCAGTTTCATACTGGAGAATAGATCCGAACACGTGAAAAAAAAATTTGTAGCCAATTACCGGCTGGAGACCCACTTGTAAATATTTACAAAAAAAATTACATGTCTCGTTAAAGACGAGTTCTCAGTTTAACATCGAGTTTTGACGCCGTACGGAATTTTTCTAGTTTGTGATACTAGCACACAATGAAACAATAGTTTTTATACATTTTGACGGTAATTATCGCTTTTATTATTCAAGTTAGAATCAATCTTTGATTTTTTGCAAAATTTCAAAATCAATTTGTATTGATAGGTCAGAAATATACATGTTTCTTTGCTGATGCTGTATGCTAAACTTTTTCCAGTGAATGGACATATAGTCTCTTCTGATAATTCCCAAAGCAGCGTAAAAAATTAAGTCTATCTACTGAAAATTTCAGAATTATAACTGTTAAGAGATGACGATTTCCATTTAATTAAATATTGTCATAAACTAATTTCATTCATTTCTTAAACTTCGACAAATTTTCATTTTCTATTTCTAGAACTAAACTTTGGTAGTTCTTTATTCTATTTAAATCAAATTAATTTTTTTTAATTATTCTATTTCTAAGACTAAACTATGGTAGTTTTTTGAGAATGTCACGTTAAGATTGAACAAAGCTTCGTGTATTTCCTACGAAATCGTAATAACAAATATAATACTCGTATGTGTAAGACTATTATCATTTTTGTGCAGCATAGTGATCTGCAAATCTAGTATTTAAGGCCTTAGGCCACAGTAACAGGTATAAAATCATGTGCGAATTTAACATTTTCTTTCGTATGAAAAAATGATTCCCTCATAAAATTAATTATACATCTATTTAGTATGAATATCAAGCTGATAGAAAATATATATTTTTCTTTTCGATGTACAAAATGACCGACTACTAATATTTTCTTTTGTTATCGTTTTTTAGGAGCTCCGCGGCGTGACATTTAGCATCCACACTTTTTGACCTAGAACCAAAAAAGATTATCGTCAATCTACATTAGAATACCTAGAGAAGTACGTACGGAATTTGAAAAATCTTGTTTTATTTAAAAGTTGTAGGAATTTGAACTTAAGAAATGAATTTTCAGTGAAAAATTTCGTTATAACTGCTCATAAACTGCTCATAAAATGAAAAGTTTTCGATTAATCAGAAATTTCACACGTACTTCTCTGCGAAATGCAATTAGGAACATAACTTTTAAGTTTGAAGTAAATCGAGTGAAAATAGTTGAAGTTATTTGTCACGCCAATTGGAAAAAAAAAGCTGTTTCGAGAAGTTTCGAGTAGTCGACCATTTCGTACATCGAAAAAAAAAATATCGATATTTTCCAACAGCTTCATATTCATCCTAAATAGATGTGTAATTAATTTCATGAGTGAATCACTTTTTCATACGAAAAAAAATTGTTGAATTCGCACATGATTTTATACCCGTTACTGTGGCCTTAGGCCTTAATAGAAATAAACAATAGATGGTTATGCTTTACACGTCCATTTACTAATTTCGTCCATTCATTGGCGATTTAGTCATTTCGCTACTTATTTATCAATTCCTTCAATATCACAATATTCGTTGCAATTACTGCGAATATTTTTTTCTACTATCAGAATAATATATTTCGGTAGCTAGAGCGATTGAAAAATGTATTTTCTCAATATTCCCATTTTACAGTCCATCTGAATCCTACAGTGTCGTTATCCGTCTATTCACTGGTCGATTGACCCTACGTTTTTTTTCCTTTTTTTTTCATAATCGCAGAAAAAATGATACCCGCCATTATATACGTGTTCATGAGCGGGTACTCCTGCAGCATCAATTTTTCATAATTCATTATGCAATTCAACGTCCCGTAACACGATTTATCAATCGCGTGCAATAATTAACTGTCCATCGCTCGACCACAGCGACGTTTTCCAATACCATCGAGTTGGCCTCGGTTCGGACGTCCCTGCTGGTACCCGTCATAGAGAAATGTAATGCAGTTGATATTGGCGCAAACCAGGCGTACGATGTTGGCGATTTTTCGCGCACGAGGCAGCCGATAATTATACGGACCGAATATCCCGTTGTAATTAATCTGGAGGGAGATTATGGCGTTGTGCAAAAGTAGGAAGGGTGTGTATATATCTGGGATGTACAGGGTAGACAAGGAGAGGAACAGATAGAGAAGGTACCAGGGTGGGTGTTGACTGATCGCGTTAGCACCGAGTTAGGGATTTCTCTGCTCGAGGATGGCAGACGTGTATAAGGTCGAGCCGTGCCGCTCGTCCATCATCACCCCACTGGTTATGCACAGTTAGCCCACACACACACACACAATGCCTCGCTCATTTCACTCAGACCGTACCATGTCAAGCTCGGGCGTTACATAATTAACGTGACTTCAGTTTAATTTTGCTGCAGACAATTAGCCGGTGTGTAATCACGTAGCTATTTCTACCCGCACATATATTTTCAGCGGCGCGCACATTTCCACTTGACACCTACACTTACGCGGACCTTCGCTTATGTCGATTCGGTAAGAATTCCGGCAAGACATTGCGACTCTGTGCGTTTTCGAGTCGAACATTTTCGAGAGCCATGCGTTTCGGAAGATCGGGGATGTTTCCACGGGCAGCACAAAGCAGCAGGCTTTCAATCGGTTTCTCTCAAACGGGGTGTCCTTCGCTGCTCTGAGAAAGAAAAATCATTGATCCAATATCATTGGGTTATTGAATGAAATTTCGTTGATTCAATTGTAAAATTGTTGGTGTAAATAATCGGATTTATTAGTCCAAACGAAACGCTCTTGATTTTAATGACATGATAAAATTAAAAGTTTTTTTCATTCAAAAGATATATTGTTAACGGAGACTTTGTCCTTTGAGTGCGATATTTCAGGTGTTTACATTTTATTTTTTTAAAAGGAAACGAGTAAAGCTTTTTGAGTGCGGTTTTTTTCTTGCTTTTATTCATGATATACAGAAGGTTAAACAAATTAAAAAAAAAAAAAACCAAAATGGCGGCCGTTGCAGCTCCGCGAAAACAGGTCCTCAAATCGCGGGAGGTAAACGGCTGACATCACTGCCCCCTCTTTGTTGATCTGAAACACAAATTCGAAGCATATTATCAATGTGTGACCCTTTGGTCATGGAATGACGGATGGGTTTTTCGTTAAGTACAAATTTCGGAAAATGGCGGCAATTAAAAAAACTCGAATTTTCGCGTTTTTTTCGCATAAAAAGATAAATAATAAATGCAAAAATGTATCTATCGAAAAAACGATCCGTCATTCCGTGAAGACATATTTTCTGAGTATGCTCTCTAAATTTCAGGTAGATATGCTAATTACAGCGGTCAGGAGAATGTCAGCCATTTTTAAAATGGTGTTTTCGAGAAAAATGCGTTTGAAGTTTTGTAATGTGTTTACACAAATGTGTTTATAATTACCGCTAATCGGCAATGCCTGGTCCATAGAGGCATCCCTCATCTTCTTCTAGCTGCTCATGTTGAGCCGCTAAAATCTCCCGCCGATTTCAAGGACAAAGTCTCCCTTAACCGAGAACAATATATTATTGAAACTATTAAAAAAATTATCGCGAACAAATTATAGTGTTTTGAATGCCTTTTCTGCAACGAACAAAAAAAGCGTTTGAATTTATAACATGAAGATTGTTGATTCGAGTTCACAAGAAAAATTGAATTTCGCTGGTTTGATGCAGATAAAATTTCTATTGAGTAAATATGTTAATTTATTTTTTTCATCATATCCGATATTGATTGCCACGTACATTATTCGTTAAAATATTAATATTTTATTTTATTGACAAAATTTAAGCAAATGTCTGAATTGGTTAAAAAATTATGCGAAAATAAAATTTGTTTCTTGCGCATTTGGTCGAAAAAATTCAACCAAATCATGGCCGAGCGCTACCGAAATTATAGGTGTGAGGAAACCCGTAGTTCTCGGAGTAACCGCTAGAAGCCGCACGCGCGCTCGTTTCTCGTAAGCGTAGCGCAAACCGAAAATCTACTTAGCCGGAGAAACTAAAGAGTATCGCTTCTTGGCCTGTGGCTAAGATCAAAGTGTAGTATCTGTTCTTATTAGTTGAATATCTGATATTCTGTCGATGGATATTCCATTGGATATCTGATATTCTCTCCACTATTCTCGTGGATGATCATTCCAATGCTCACTTTTTATTTAAGATTTAAAACAAATTGACAAACTTACGTCCCATGGCATATTCGTTTCGATGCAGTAAAGAAATAATTAACTCTATTGATTATATTTTTGTACGAAATAAAAAATGATGTAGCAACCGTTTAATCATTTCATCCATACATCTACGGATTGTATATAGAATAATTTCAATAGAATATAATTTTATTTGAAAGATAATGTAGATATTCAGAGAACAGAAGAGATTTTCAAATAAAATAATATGTTATTTGAATCAATCACATTTTCCAATATTTTATTGTATTGTAACAATCTCATATATCGGTGGCACTCCGTTAGACATTTGTTTGAATCAAGCAATATGTTTTTTTTATTCAATTGGTTTTTTTTCTCAGTGTAAAAGCCCAATTTGAAGGGTCAGGATAATGAATTTTTTGCTAGCAACACATTGGCTGGAATAAATTATTTTTTTCCCAGCATGTTTGTGGTTACAATGTAATTTTTCCGGAAGAAAATCTTTCACAGTGTTCGTGGTACTGCAGTTGGCGTTGCAGTTCTCCAGAGACGAGGCCCGAAACGGCGGGATCTCCAACAGGCTCAAATGTAATGTGAAACGAAGACAAAACAAAAATTCCTTCAAATATATCCAACTGGCTTTGGGTTTACGATCCGCTTTTCGAAATTTCGAAAAATACGAAAAATAACAGTTTCTCCAAAGAAAACGTCATTCTTCTCGTGAAAAACAATATACTAAAGTTATTGTTATTAACAAATGGTTCATCCAATTAAAAAATGCGATTGCGAACCCAAAATGACAACTGTTTGAACGCTAACTGTGCAAATTCAAGTCAATAGTGTGAAAGTTACTCAGAATATCAATCCCGCCGTGTCGAGATATGTAGTTTCGAGATAATCGCGTTCAAAGTTTTGGTACATATTTTACACGATCTTGTGAAATATTGTCGTCTTACTGCTAGTCAGCGATTCCAGCACCATATAAGTGTCCTTCCTCATCATCGAGATCGTGTTGCACACCTAATATATGGAATCTGCGGGTAGTTCGGGCCTCTTTTGAGTGTTCTTGTGCTTTGATGCCCGCTTCCGTTACAGGCGAATCTTCTTTAACTTTACACACTGTTCCACTAAAATAGGTGCAACTTCGTCAATTTTCGGCATGTCCGGTTGGCCTTAAAATATTCTTGAAAGTGCACACTATAAGAATTTGCAAAAAAACGATTTTTCGGAGAGGATGACCCCCTTAATTTCCCGTGGTCTAGGTGGACTCGATCTTTCACTTTGACAAGCCAACTTTGGCAAGCAAAATTATAGGAAAATAAAATCTTTCATATATTTTTTGTTAAATAAATTAAGCAAATCGGTAGGAAAGTAGTTTTGGTTTGTACACGAAATACCCAGGTTTACAGACGAAGTTTTTCAAAAACATTTAGTCATTTTTTAGACAACAAGGTTAGAAAGATTTACTCCAAATTTCAGCAGAATCGGTTGGTTAGTTTTTTTAGCTATACGTCACGCCAGTTTTGAAAATGCAGTTTAGAAGACCGTGTCACAGCTGCGCCATTTTTCAAGATTGAAGAATTTAAAAAAAAACAACGTAATAGCCAAAAGTAGTAATAAAACATACTCCAAGTCTCAAAAATGCTAAAGAAATCTTTCCTTAAAAAAAAAATAATGAAAATTAGCAAAAATTTTCCTCGCCTAAATGTCTCCCCTCGTAAAACGTTTTTTTTTTCAATTGTAAATTTTATAGAGACGCTGTAGACGATCGATTTAAATTTTGGAGAATGCATTCGGTATATGACAAGAATTTACTCTATAAATTTGTCTATTTAAATCTTTAAAAAATAAATCGATACCTTTAGTGGATTCAACTAACTTGTTTTTTTAACAGATGAAACCGAATCACAGATTTATTAGGAATAAATAAAATATTCAGTTATAAGACAATATTAATTGGATCTTGATGTGAATACATAAATACATTGGCAATAAACAATGCCAATAATGGTATGCAATAGGAAAAATTTGATTTCACGAAAAATCTCACGAAAAATTTCCTGAAAATTCTATCTATTTGAATCTTAAAAAAATTAATAGATACATTTACTAGATTCGACTAACTTGTTATTTTTAACAGATGAAACCGAATCACAGATTTATTAGGAATAAACCAAATATTCAGTTTTAAGACAATATTAAATAGATCTTGATGTAAATAAATAAATATACTGAAAATAAATAATGCCAATAATGGAATTCAATGTGAAAAATTTGATTTCACGAAAAAGTAGTAATAAAACATACTCCGAGTCTAAAAAATGCTAAAGAAATCTTTCCTTTAAAAAAATAATGATAATTAGCAATTTTTTATCCGAGCCTAAATTTTTGATCCCCCCTTAAAAATGTATAATTCTTCAATTGTAAATTTTATATAAACACTGTAGACGATTGATTTAAAATTTGGAGAATGCATTCGATATATAACAAAGAATTTACGCTATAAATTTGTCTATTTAAATCTTTAAAAAATAAATCGATACCTTTAGTGGATTCAACTAACTTGTTTTTTTAACAGATGAAACCGAATCACAGATTTATTAGGAATAAATAAAATATTCAGTTATAAGACAATATTAAATGGATCTTGATGTGAATACATAAATACATTGACAATAAATAATGCCAATAATGGAATGCAATAGGAAAAATTTGATTTCACGAAAAATTTCCTAAAAATTCTATCTATTTGAATCTTAAAAAAATTAATAGATATATTTAGTAGATTCGACTAACTTGTTATTTTTAACAGATGAAACCGAATCACAGATTTATTAGGAATAAACAAAATATTCAGTTATAAGACAATATTAAATAGATCTTGATGTAAATAAATAAATATACTGAAAATAAATAATGCCAATAATGGAATTCAATGTGAAAAATTTGATTTCACGAAAAAGTAGTAATAAAACATACTCCGAGTCTCAAAAATGCTAAAAAAATCTTTCTTTTAAAAAAATAATGACAATTAGCAATTTTTTATCCCAGCCTAAAGGTATCTCCCCCCCTTAAAAATGTATAATTCTTCAATTGTAAATTTTATATAAACACTGTAGACGATCGATTAAAAATTTGGAGAATGCATTCGATATATAACAAAGAATTTCCGCTATAGATTTGACTCAAATGGTAACATATTTCGTCAAGGCCCAGATGGCAAGCGATCGCCGAATTCGTGCTCGGTGCTAAACTGCGCAAATGACGCTTGTTGTGCGCCATACCTCGAACGTAAATACCCCAAATAAATTCGCAATAGATATAAATGAGTCCACGAAAAAATATTATCGAGGGTAGTTATGACCGGGTCCAAAAAAAAAACCTTTTTTTGGGTAGCCAATGTGAAAAATCGCAAAATATGCCATAGAGTTACCGAAAACGTCCCTGGAGACGCAAAAAGCCCTTTCTCGGGTGGCAAAACAACTGTCCGAGGGTTTGTCGTTTCCGGAGGCTCATCGCGTATCGAATCGAGCCGATGGTTCGATACTTTTTCCGTCCACCGTCGCGTTCCCTCAAACTTTTTGGCATATTTCTCGCGATTTTGCCCGAATCCCCGGGAGAAATTGTGGGATTTGCGTCGAGTCTCTTTATCCCCGATTCAACGTCACTCCGAATTTCGGGGAGAAAAAACGGCCGAAAAAAAAAGACCCCTCGTCGTAACGTACAGATATTGGGATTGCGTGTATGGAGATATTGGATCGAGGCGATTCGGCATGACCGCCTGAAAAGCCGGGAAATGCGAGTTCGTTTTTTACTCTCTCTCTCCCGTATATTCCCATCGAATTCATATTTGATTAATGGCGTCCGTGGAGTAGCCGTAACGCGGATACGCTTGTGTATATTATCGCTGCTATGTGGATCCCAATTTGCCGTCGCACGTACTCTATCCACCTCGTAATAACGCACGATTAGGTACGAGTATTGTATCCAACTCCGGTGGGTATAATCAGGAACAATATTGACATGATGCTTTGCAATAAATTTTTTTGTCCATAACTCCTGCACGTTACTGTATGAAACTGTACCAGCTGACACTGACAGTACACACTGATAGAAAAACTCTACATTAAGGGGCCATACCAGTGTGAACGCTGAATATTTGGGTGATTTTCGGGAATTTTTTGGACGAAAAGTACTCGATCGAATGTTTCGGAAAATTGAGAATATACTTGGCTATATTTGACCTATATTATATAATTTTTTCATAGAAAAATATTGAGATCCAGGCGACGGAAGCGCTGCCTTCGGAAGCGCCGGACAAAAAGTTCCTCCACTGCTGACATGATTCCGGCCGATTGAGTAGCTGAAACCGAAAGGGGGAAAAATGTGGTTAAAGTGGAAGGTATTTCTTGTACAATAACGTAGGATTTTCGAAAAATATTGAAATCTAACAAAATGGCGTAGTTATGAAAAAAAAGTCTGTTTTCTTGCCTATTATATGGTCGCTTTTTTCACTGCCAAATCGTCAATTTTCATCCAATCGAAAATATTCTACGTCATCGTAGAGTAAATATATTCAAGAGTACTCAGTTCAAATTTGAAGTCAATCGGATAATTGCTCTTTGAGTTACAATGTCAGCAAATTTGAAAAATCTCATTTCGAGAACAACGCGTTTGAGGATTTAACCATCGATTTTTGCAAGATAAAATGATTAGAGATCCGGTCTTGAAATTTTGACAGGATATTCTTGAAAGTACAAACTGTCGAATGAGGCAAAAATAAAAAAATCGATTTTTTGTAAGCGTCACACTGGTACAGCCCCTTAACCAGATCCGTCTATTTGATTGTCTTAAGGGGTCTTCACCCTTTAGACGCTAAAAAACGCTATTTTCATGAATTTTTTTTTTGATAGCTTTATTTTATAGATATTGATGTAAAAGTTGTTACACTTAATAAATACACTTTCGAAATGCATTTTAAAAAATATATATTTATTTAAGTTACTATTTGTGGACGAAGATGCTAGTTGAAAAAATGTCCTACAAAATGGTAGGTCTGCGCTGTTGATGAAATCTTGGAGATGGATCATCCGAAACAAAAAGATCAAACAGTTTCAGATTCAGTATGTTAATGGCTATAGCGCATGTCATACGATTTTTGATAAATGCAAAAATAACCAAATGCCGGACATTTTTCGAAAAAACAAAAAAACGTTTTTTCATCGTTTTTGGCAAAAAAAATAAATATCAAATTTTTTTTAAATCCTTGATATGCGCTATAGCCATAGTTGTAAAGAATATGTGGTTAAAATTTCGTAAGAATCGGTTCAGTAATTCCGAAGATTTTATCAACAAGCCGTTCGAAGAACGTGGTTTCGAGAAAAACGCGTTTAAAGTTTGTTTGGGATTGATAAATACATTTTTTTAAAGTTTAAGGTATTTCTAAAGTGTATTTATTAAGTGTAACAACTTTTATATCGATATCTATAATATAAACCTATGAAAAAAATTAATGAAAATAGCTTTTTTGGCGTCTAAAGTGAGAAGACCTCTTAATTAATTCGAAATCAAATTTTTCCTTTTGCATTCCATTATTGGAATTATTTATTTTCAATATATTAAGTTATTTACATCAAGATTTATTTAATATCGACGAATAACTAAATATTTTATTTGTTCCTGATAAATCTGTGATTCGGTTTTGTCTGTTAAAAAAACAAGTTAGTCGAATCCACTAAATGTATCTATAATTTTTTTTAAGATTTCAATAGATGGAATTTTCGTAGAATCGAATATTTTTCTAATTGATTGAATTAATGGTCTGTTTTGTTGCGACAAATACTTACCTATTTGAATCAACCTATTGACCAACGTTTGGTCATAACCATTTTTTATTTGATCCTACGAATGTATTAATTTCTTTTCATACCGTTACCACACGCATTATACACGTATAAATGCAATATAAAAATAGAAATATCGTCAATTCAAATATATTTTCCATACGTTCAAATTAAAAATATATTTGAATGAAGACAAAAATATAAAACATATAAATATATAAAGATAATAAACATATAAAGCTGATAAAGATATTTTTTATTCAGAAATATCTTCAACGCGTTAAAAAAAGAATGTGCTTAAATCTAATCTTCATTTATTTAATTTGAATGTATTTACTATTTAACAAGAATAGCTGAAACGAATAGAAAAATATATTTAAAACAAATAGAATTGTAGTAGGCCGTGAGACAAGAAACAAAACGTATTTCATTTAGATGGATCATATATAAAATAAACATTTTTTTGGGCAGTGTAGTTTGCCGCTGCATAACGCCTCGGTGTTGACAAAATGCCAGTTTTGAGCCAATGCCGGCTTTCGAATTATTCTATAATGAGCCGATCACGTCCAACGGTCCTCCCGATCTCTAGCCGATGCCCCATTGCATATCTCATGTCGGAATCGTGCACAATCGTGCATGGACGAAAACGCCGGTTCTGCGCCAGCATCGGCTCTTGCGGTGCGACGGGTCATTTGCACCCAGCTTGAATTTCGCTCTGGGCCAGCATTCTGCACCCCTGCGTTCTCCACAACGCGATTGGACATCGGCATTTGGGGTTTTTTATTTAAGAATAAAAACAAATTGCAAAGCTTACGTCTCATGGCATATTCGTTTCGATGTAGTGAAGAAATAATTCATTCCATTGATTACATGTTTGTACGAAATAAAAAAAGGTTGTAGCAACCGCTTAATTATCTCATCCATACATCTACGGATTGTATATAGAATGATTTCAATAGAATATAATTTTATTTGAAGGATAATGTAGATATTGAGAGAACAGAAGAGAATTTCAAATAAAATAATATGTTATTTGAATCAATCACATTTTCCAATATTTTATAGTATTGTAACAATCTCATATCGATGGCACTCCGCGATCAGACATTTATTTGACTCAACCAATGTATTTTTTTGATTCAATTGTTTTTTTTCTCAGTGTACAGTTCTTGATAAGTTTCAATTATAGTTCCGTCGATTTTAATATCGAAACCGCATTTTGAAAAACTGAGATGCTAACTTCGCAAAATAAAATCATAGAATCTCGTCGAATTTCGCAAATTTGACCGTGCCAGAGTTGAAATTCAGCGAGTTCTACATCCTAAGCCTATTCTGTAAATAGTTATACCGGTTGAATCTAATTCGAATCGCTAACAATTGTTATAAACAAAATACCCGTAGAGGAGTTAAATGCTGTAGTAGAAGCTTTTGAACGATAACTAGAGGTCCCTCGCACAAGCTCCGAAATAGTTCTGGTTTTTTAAATATCCTCAATAATTATGGATCATTGTTATAAACAAAATATCCTCACTGTACCACTTTCTTGGACATTTATTAGGTATACAAATGAATAATCCAAATTATTTTAAGCAGTTACGACTTTTTATAAAATTAAATTGATATTCCCGCTCTTTTGCGGTTATATAATGTTGACATACAGTTATTATAATGACAGTTAGTATGCCGCGAAGCCTAACATAACCTTCAAAACTATTCAATTCAGTACAGTCGAAAATGGCAACAGATAAGGTCCATATTCGACATTGCATTGTTTACGAATTCCAACAGGGAAAATATGCTGCAAGAGCGTGCGAATCGATTTGTTCCTTTCACGGCGAAGATGTTGTATCGTACGATGTGTGCGCATTTTGGTTTAAGCAGTTTACAACGGGTGATTATTGTCTGAATGACAAACAACGCCCTGGAGGCCCTCGAAAATGCGATAACGATGATTTGGAATCAGGGATGGCAAAACAGTTACTGTGGACTGCTACCAACGTCAATTAAGGGGTTAGGCCACTCTAGATGCCGAAAAAAATAGATTTTTTGGGGGATTTTTTTTTCAGAAAAACTACAAAATAAATCGAGATTACAAAAAAGGGTGTTTATCATACATAGTAGTAGACTGTATACAATAATTTTTTTGAAGTGATTAATTTGAAAATGGCGGCTGTGCAGCGTTCATCTCAAAACTGCATTTTTTAAGTTGACCGGAAACATAACTCAGACAGTTTTCAACCTATTCACTTGAAATATTGAATATATCTTGAAAAATACCCCGTCTATGGAAGTAGGTGGGACTTTTTTTTATATTGCATAGTTCATTTGTTATTAAAAATTATCTGACGATGTTTTAGACAAATTTTTCTCTTTTGAAAAACTTGCCTAAAAAATCGTCAAAAAATTGTTAATAACAAATGAACTACGCAATATAAAAAAAGTCCTACGTACTTCCATAGATAATGTATTTTTCAAGATGCATGATAAACACCTTTTTTGCAATCCCGATTTATTTTGTAGTTTTTTTAATCCCCAAAAAGCCTATTTTTTCGGCCTCTAGATTGGCCTAACCCCTTAATCTGCTCGAGTCAAGAATTAGACCGAAAACATACAAAATACATCACAATGAGTCTTGGCTGGGACGTCTTGCAGCACCCGGCATATTCACCAGACATTGCTCCATTAGATAACCACTTGTTCCGGTCGATGCAACGTGCCTTGTCCGAAATGCATTTCCATCAGTGGATGAGATCCGAAAATGGCTTAACGGCTTTATCGTGTCCAAAGACGTAACATTTTTTCGAGATGGAATTCATCAGCTGCCTGAAAGATGGCTTAATGTTATAGAAAGCAACGGCGAATACTTTGATTGGCCAATTTAATTTACTCTCTTTAAAAATAAACCTTGAATGTAGATGAAAAAATTGGATCATTTATTTGTACCCCTAATCATTTATTGAGGCCGTATTCTAGTGTGATTTTTCGGAAATTAAATTTAGACAAACGGCTATATCTACGATGTCAGTATTTCACAGTTATATTCGTACATGTTTAAGGTACCATGTTACATTTTTTCAAAGCATTTCATTCGAAATTGCATATGATATTTGATGTTGCGCAGATCATGTGGCGAAAATTTCTTGTCGTCGGGCGTTGCGATGGCTGCCGTCCTTTTCATCTGAAAAGGACGATTTTTTGTTATTCTATTCTTTTCAAATGTAGTTATCGTTCGGCCCTCCGATAAAAAGTATTAAGAAAAATATATGAAATAGCGGCGTTTCAAAGTATTCCGATTTTTACAATAAAATGTTCACCTCTCACGGCCCGAAAAAAATAGGAATCATGAAGCTATCAAAAAGATGGAAGACCCAACGATACCTCAATATGTTTTCTACATGTGTGGGAAATTTCGAGTCGATCGGCCCAGTAGTTTCTGAGAAAAATGCACGCCCATTTTTAAAGATGTTGTTTAGGTTTGTTTGGGTTCGTAGTTTGGCTTTATTTACGAATTTCATTTAAAAATGTTAAAGACACACTCTTAATACCCCAAACTATAAAAATATGGAAAAATAACACTTTTTTTACCAGACACACTAGAATACGGCCTTAGTACCTGTAATTCATTAAGGATCAGCACCATCTGATGTTTTTCGAGAGTTTGGCTCGTTATTTGACTACGCTGCCCTCTCAGCACAAGACAGATTTTTTTTTTTCAATTAAGTGAATGCACTTTATTTCGGACTCGTCGGTAATATTCAACATTATTTTTGTCCATTATTCTACACACTTTTTTACACATTTGGCTTAAAAATAAATATATGAGCCAGGTTCGACCAACTTAGGCTGAGCATTGGTAGACGAAGTGCGCAAATATTGGCCCAGTATTGGGGACATCGTCGAAGCAGTCTCAACTTATCATTTCAGTGCTGAGTCCAATGTCATTCGGTTGTGTCGTCAACGGCTGGTCGACTGTGAAGTCCGTGGCACTTGACCAATGCTAGGCCATGTGACATTTTGAATCTGGTATACCTACGTAATGTTGACTATCGGGACATGGGCATTTTTCCGAACGGTCTTCGACATGACCGTTGTACAAATATGCTTACATTTATTCGAAAGTGATATGAAAACATTTGGTCTTACATCATGTTGGCTATGGGGCAATAGCCTACTATGAAAACGGCCCTTAAAGGCAAATGTCTTCAAATTCATCATCCCCATATATGTGTAAGAAATATTCCCATAAATCCACATATATACATATATAAGAAATTTCAAAATAAACAGGGTGCCAATTACAAGGTGGCGATTCTTTTTTAAAGTTTGTTCAACGATGAAATCGATGCTCCAAATGCTTTTTGGAGACCCAATTGCGCATTCCTGAAATGATGAGCCCAAATTCGTTTTCGATTTTACCTTTTGTCTGGTCAGACTGAGTAGCTACGAGTACCACAACAGATCATTGTGATAAAGATGAAATCGGCTTTGCGATTGATGTTTCCGGGCAATTTTTAACCTAGTTTGACCGCATTTATCATAACGCTCATCGATTTCATCTTAGGTTGAGTGAATAAACCCCGAGGCGTGCGAGGTGCCTCATTGGAGCGAAGTTTGAGTGATTATCAGCTGGCACCAAGCGAATAAAGATGAAAACGATGCTCCGAATGGTCTCCGAAGCTTTTGTCACGCATTCCGAAGATGATTCGCGCGAATTTGTTGTCGATTTCATCTTATTTCCTGTCACAGCGAGTAGATCAATTTACGGGGGCTGGAAGCTGCGCAAGTACAACACAGCTGCTTTATTTGCATGACAAAGATGAAATCGATATCTCCCTTGATGTTTCGGCGTGACTAATGACGTACTTTGACCGTACTCATCATAGCGCTCATCAATTTCATCTTAGGTTGAGTGAATAAGCCCCGAGGCGTGCGAGGTGCCGCATTGAAGCGAATTTTGAGTGATGATCAGCTGGCACCAAGCGAGTAAAGATTAAATCGATGCTCCGAATGGTTTCCGGAGCTTTAGTCAGACATTCCGAAAATGATTCATGCAAATTCATTCTCGATTTCATCCTATTTCATGTCAGAGCGAGTAGATCAATTGACCGGGACTGAAAGCTGCCCGAGTACGACAGCTGCGTTCTTTACATGACAAAGATGAAATCGAAATCTCGCTTGATGTTTCGGCGTGACTAATGACGCACTTTGACTGTACTCATCATAACGCACGTCGATTTCATCTTAGGTTGAGTGAATAAACCACGAGGCGTGCGAGGTGCCTCATTGAAGCGAAGTTTGAGTGATTATCAGCTGGCGTCAAGCGAGTAAAGATGAAATCGATGCTCCGAATGGTTTTCCCGAGCTTTTATCCGACATTCCGACAACTATTCGTCCAAATTCGTCCTCGATTTCATCCTATTTCCTGTCAGAGCAGGTTGATCATTTCACAGGTTCTACGCGCTCTGGCAGGAAGTAAGATGAAATCGAGAAGTAATTTGGGTGAATAATTGGGTGAGCGTTCCGAATTCGAAATTTAATTATCTTCATTTGGCTGTACTAAAAGTGGAATTTTGATTTTTTTCCTGAATGCTCTATTTTTTCTGCTAAATACTACTCAAGAAAAAAAATACACTGTATTTTTTTGTATTATTAATACGCTGTATTAATGGCTTGAAAACCCATTCAAAATTATATTTTTCTCGGTCGCAAAATCACCGCAGAAGACCCTTAAAAAACGCATGGCCGCATGGTTACACGCATATATATATATATATATATATATATGATATATATTATGTGTATATAATTTATTGAAATGATTAAATATAATCAATATGTATACAATAATTTGTTAATACCAAATTATGTATATCTATAAGAATGAATGGCGTAAATATTTACAATTGTTGAAAATGTATATACTCAAATTATACATATATTTACATATCCATTACACGCAGACTTATAGATAATGGATGTGTATATATAAGTATGGCAAATATGTGCATAAGTACCACATGTATATTTATACAGTATATATCTATATAGGTCTGACAGTGTGTGCCGTGCTCTCTTATATGCGAGCACGATTTATTTACGTGTATACGCGAACGTGCCCTCTTCCCTTCCTCTCTCACCCGCTTCTTCATCCGATCTTCCTCTCCCCCCTTTCTCTTTTTACTTTTCGAGAAAGCGAAACTTTGAATAAAACAGCAGATTCCGTCGTGCTTAAAACGAGATGAAAACGGGGGCGCCCTCGTGGAAAAGTGCTTCGACTCTCTCTCTCTCTTTCTCTCTCTCTCTCATTCTCGAAAAACACTCAAAGCGAGCTATCAAATGTAGCGAACGATTTTTGCAGCCCTCTTTTAGAAGAGTAAAAGCTCTCGTTTTCTTAAAATACCAACCTTCTACACGTGAATTTTACTCCCGTAAACTACATGCACAGATGTACACGTCGATTTCTCACATATATATATATATATATATATATATATATATATATATATATATATATATATATATATATATATATATATATATATATATAGAGCGAGAGAGCGAGAGAAAACGAAGAAGGGAAAGCTTTTGACTTGTGTGACTATGCAATGTGTATGAAAATTTCAGCCCCCTAAAGCCGGCCGGGCTATAATAGCAGACGGTGTGAGATGAACATTTGTGTATGCGATCTGTGAGCTTTTGGAATTAATTTTGAAACACGACAAGATTTTTGCTCTCTCTCTCTCTGTATATCTGTCCCTCTCTCTTTCTCTCTCTCCCCCGACTCTCTCGAGTATCTTGCGGTATAAGCACTCGCCTACATGAAGTTTCGCGAGATTTTGGTTTCCCCATACCGATACACGAGAAGATACGATTCATCCCTGAGGATGAGAGACTGGACCGCGACAAACGAATATATAATGACAAACGAATATTACATCACAACAGGTGCCCTTTCGACCATTATCGTCTAGCTACATATCCTTTGTTACAGAAGTAACGGATTAAATAACCTACCGGTATTTGTGGTTATGGCGTTACTCGAAAGTATTTTCGGTTATCAAATTACCCCAAAGAATTAATTTCGGTTATTAAATTGCCCCAAAGGCTGTAGGTATTTGAATTGAGTAGGAGGTATTTGAATGAATTTTCAGTGAAAAATTTCGTATAAAACTGCTCATAAAATGCAAAGTTTTATGTATATACGTACTTCTCTGCGAAATCCAATTAGGAAAATAATTTTTAAATTTGAAGTTAATCGAGTGAAAATTGTTGAAGTTATTTGTCACGCCAATTGGAAAAAAGCTGTTTCGAGAAAAACGCGTTTAAAGTTCAAGGTACTCTATGGCCGTGCCAGAGGTGGACTTACGTTATACGCTCAAAGTCGGTGAAAAAAAATGTCTTGCTATGAATCGAATAGTAACTTATCCTCATGATGATAAAGCACCGTTTTAGCGAGAAAAAAAATCGATTTGTTGAAAATTCTACTGTGGCCTTACCCCTTAAGATATCAAAAATACGTTGCTCAATTCAATCCTAATGAAAGCTCAACCACGATTGGTATCTAATCCTACATTTTCAATAATCTATGTCCTTTTCGATTCTGAATTCGGTCATATACCTATCATTCGTTGGCAGAACATTTTATTTTTCCACAACCTCGAAGCACACGTAAGCCAAGAGCAACGTCGTGCGAAAAATATTTTAGCATAAAACCGTCTGTGGTACCGTGGTATGAGTATCGCTGACGCTTTCGACTTTGTGTATTTATATATATATATATATATATATATATATATATATATATATATATATATATATATATATATATATATATATATATATATATATATATATATATATATATATGGGTGAAAAGCGTCCTCGTATAATATCATAGCGCGGGCCAAAAGATGTGAGGCGGTGAATTTTATCGAGATCACGTGCGGTTTGTTTAATTTTATGCGATATTTTATCGACGCCCGTAATATCGATAATGTAAGCCACCCGTGCGGGTGAAAACTCATCTATGATATGATCGCGCGCTCGCGAACAGACTTACATCTCACTCTGCTACCACGAGGGTCCTGCCATGAGGGTTACTGGTCATGCACACGCATATATATATATTGTACACTGAGACATATGTATATATATATATATATATATATATATATATATATATATATAGATAGATACAGGGTGTCCCTCTTATCTCTGCCACTCGAAATAACTCGGTAATTATCGCCGTCACAAAAAAATGTTCCAGACAAAATTTGTACGGTGTGAAGGGGACCATCAAATGCGACCAATTTTGTTTTATTTCGGTGGAGGCGCTGACAGTGAAGGTCACCTCCACTTTTTTAAACGGAATGGTACATTTTTTCAACCATCTTGTGGAGCACCTCAAGGCGCATAAAAACATTAGGGGGTCAAAGTCGTTCAAGGTCATTCAAGGTCGGTATCGATGATACAAATCTAAATATCTTGGATCACTACCAAATATTTAGTAGTGATCCGAGATTTGATTCCGAAATTTCTGTTTTTCCGAAGTCCAGCGAACGACTCTCCAAGGTGCGATAATCGTGAGAAATTGCTATTTTCAAAATGACGTACCGGGCACAAAAAAATCGGAAAAATTAAATTAAAGAAGCAAATTGAAGTTGACTTAATGGTCTTCAAACCCCCGTTTGGTAAAATGGTTTCCGATTTTTTTAACCGAGATATTCAATTTTTTGTCCGGAAAGAAAATTGCAGGGTGGCCGAAACTTTTGGCCTAGGGTGTATATGAGGGAAGTATATTTCAAATCCGTTCGATCTCTGCAATGATGGCAAGAAGCTATTTGCTCAATTTGAGGCCGACCTTAATAATATTGTTAACCAAATTCTTCAAAGATGCTCACATTCGTTTAAAAATTATGTTGAAGACCTAGGGAGTCACATAATGTTGAGTATGGGAACAAGTAACTACTGTGAGGACGGGCCTCCAACTAAATGTTTTCAAAACAATATATATGTATATATATTGGGGAAGGATATTTCGAACCCGTTCTATCTCTGCAATGATGACTATCAGCATATTTGCTCAATTTGAGGACGACCTTAAGGCCTTAGGCCGATCTAGAGGCCGGAAAAATAGAATTTTTGCGGATTTTTTTTTCAGAAAAACTACTAAATAATTAGAGATTACAAAAAAGGGTGTTCATCATACATATCAGTGACTGTATACAACATTTTTTTTCAAGCGATTAATTTCAAAATGGCGGCTGTACAGCGTTTATCTAAAAACTGCATTTCTTAAGTTGGCCAGAAATATAACTCTGACAATTTTCATCCGATTCACTTAAAACGTTGATTATATCTTAAAAAATACATTGTCTATGGAAGTACGTAGGATTTTTTTTTTATATTGCATAGTTCATTTGTTATTAACAATTATCTGACGATTTTTTAGGCACATTTTGGGAAAGTGAAAAGTTTTGAGCAGTTCTGAGATAAACGCTGCACAGCCGCCATTTTGAAATTAATCGCTTCAAAAAAATTATCCTATACAGTCACTGATATGTATGATAAACACTCTTTTTTGTAATCTCGATTTATTTTGTAGTTTTTCTGAAAAAAATAACCCAAAAAGCATATTTTTTCGGCCTCTAGAGTGGCCTAACCCCTTAAAAATGGTTTTTAACGAGTTTTTCATTTGATGGGCAAAACCTTCGTTGGAATAACTAATTTAAATATGCTGACATTTGTTAAAAAACTGTATTGAAAACCTAGGGGTTCATATAATGGCGGGCCTCCAACTCAATGTCTCTAAAACCACCGTTTCTCATGTGTATATATATATATATATATATATATATATATATAAGTGTGTGTGTGTACGTGTTGTCTTCACACATTTTCGCTTCTGCGCCCTCCCTCTGACTGTTTCGTAGCGCCCCACTGCGAGGGGTTGCACGCGTTTATATCGAGTTACCGAGTGTTTGAGAAATGATCGTGTTGTGAACTCATCTCTCCCCATAAACATTTTTTTTTCATCCCTTGCGATATCGTGCCCTCGAGGGGGTGAATGGGTACAGGGACTGAATGCCTGCGGTGACGATGGTGTCTGTGTGTTCATATACATATATCTTTATCGGTACGTAAAGTTTATCGCAGCCAGTTGATGGGGAAAAAATTATTTGAGCAACGAGAAAAACGAAAAGTAATAAACAAACGTATTTTCCGATTTAAGGTAGTACCTCCACAGAAGAGTTGAATTAAGAAATGGTTGAAATTTGACATATATGTTATTTAATACATTATCCAAACATCTGTGCAATTTGAATAAGTTTGACCACCCCAAACCTGAGTTAGTTACACTTAAAGTTGGCTTGGTTTACACGTAACAAATGCGTTATGATGGGCAAACAGAGCATCATTAATTCTACCGTCAAAACTAAAATTAAGAAATTGATAAAAAACGAGGATAAGCTAGAGTAAGATGTCACGAATATTGTGAAAAAAAATGAGAATGATTCACCATCTAGTTTCCAAGATATAACCATGAGAAGCCCTCACAATTTTGGTGCAAAGCCTGGCAAAGCCTGGAAAAACAAACAATTGGGGCAAAGCCTGGACAGTCCCGGCAAAAAGTTTACTGACAATGGTAGATCAAATACACAATATAAAATATATTTTACGGCAATAAATTATATCCATCGTATTATCTACTAGTACCGAGTCAATATTGCGTAGTTTTTAATTTTATTTATTACTAATTGAACCAATTATCAATCTTTTAAACATGAACATAGTATGTAAACTTTTGGTTGAGATTTTCGCAGAGGAACTACCTTAAGGTGTTACAATCCTGCCATATGATTTTTGCGCGTTTACACACATTTCGGGCAAACTTCCGATATCCGTTGCTGTTTCTAATAATCCAGTAAAAGAGACGAAAACCCCGCACTATTAGCATAGAATTAGAATGTTTGACTGAAGGTAGATGGTTGCATACTGAAAGTATGCCCAATGAAATGTTGCCCCTTAACTCGCCCCAACCCTGAGAAATAAGGGTTGAAAATTTAAAAATTGCCGTATCTCGATAATTAATACCCATGTAGGGTGATCGGTAGTGGCCAACGATTGGCCGACGCTCGACGCCGAGCTTGCCAACATTGGCACTCGAGCTTGGCCCGATCATCGACCGAGCCTCGGATGATAAGAGCGGCCCGATATTCGCAATCAATATTGGTCCTAGAATGGCTTATGAGAGTCGGCCGAGCATCGCGTAGGAGTTCATTCGAGAATCGGCCAACAATCAGTCCCCGTCAAGATTGCCATCATTGGCACTCGAGCTTGGCCCGATTATCAACCGAGTCTTTGGCGGATAAGTGTGACCCGATTTGTTAGAATTTGCAAACATAACATAACATATATATATATATATATATATATATATATATATATATATATATAACTCGGCTCTCTCCACCCTCTCTACCCCCACAACCCTTCAATATGTGTGTTGCAATAAAGACAGACCATTAGTTCATTAGTTCAAGTTTAATTTGAATAAATGAATATATTCAAAATGAATAATTTCAATAATGGAATGCAATAGGAAAAATTTAATTTCACGAAAAATCTAGTTAATTCAAATAAAAAATAAATAAATAGACGCGGTTAGTTAATATTAACAGAATTTTGCTGTCAGTGTAGGATGGTTCATAAAAATCGGCAGGGTATCGCGTATGAGCTCGTTCGAGAATCGGCCAACAATGAGTGCATTGATTTGGTAGTATATTTGTTAAGAGTAATGTCCAATAGACTCGTAAAAAGTATTTATCTCGTCTCTCAATGACTTCGACGCGAAACAATGAATCGTCAATATCTGAATTGCAGTCCGATCATGCGTTACTCGGCCGAACATTGGCCTCGTATCGGCGAACCAACGTTGGCAAGTCTATCCTTCACCAAACATCGGCCTCGTATCGACAAGCCAATCATTAGCGAGTCTATATTTTGCCGAACATTGGACTCGTATCGGCAAAAACATGATTGGCGAGTCTATACTTCGCCAAACATCGACCTCGTATCGATAAGCCAATGATTAGAGAGCCTATATTTGGCCGAACATTGGCCGCGTATCGGCAAACCAATGTTGGCTAGTCAATACTCAGCCGAGCATTGGCGTACAATTGGGTAATCGATTATCACTACGCCAACATTGGTCCAAGTATTGGCCTCGTATCGGCAAAAACATGATTGGCGAGTCTATACTTCGCCAAACATCGACCTCGTATCGATAAGCCAATGATTAGAGAGCCTATATTTGGCCGAACATTGGCCTCGTATCGGCAAACCGATGATTGGCGAGTCTATACTTCGTCAAACATCGGCCTCATATCGATAAAGCAATAATGAACGAGTCTATACTTGGCCGAACATTGGCCTCGTATTGGCAAACCAATGATTGGCCAGTCTATACTTCGCCAAACATCGGCTTCGTATCGACAAGCCAATGATTAGCGAGTCAATGTTTGGCCGAACATTGGCCGCGTATCGGCAAACCAATGATTGGCGAGTCTATACTTCGTCAAACATCGGCCTCGTATCGACAAGCCAATGAGCGAGTCTATATTCGGCCCAACACTGGCCTCGTATCGGCAAACCAATGTTGGCTAGTCAATACTCAGCCGAGCATTGGCGTACAATTGGGTAATCGATTATCGCCCCGCCAACATCGGTCCAAGTATTGGCCGTTACGGTTCGATTGGCGAAACCTACATGGATAGCCCGATCAAAAAATGTTTCAAACTCCGGACAAACCAGGACTGCGCTCGCACACGCATCAACCCCGAATTTTCTAATTCTTTTTGTGCCGCTAATTTCAAAGATAGGGGGTCGGACCCGGAACAACTTTATATGTATTTTATTATTCCAAACAACTTTTGTTCGAAACATTTTTTGATCGGGCTATTCATTATTGAGATACGGGGATTTTTAAGTTTTCAACCCCTATTTCTTAGGGTCGTGGCGAATTGAGGGGCAACATTTCATTGGGGTTACTTGCAGTGTGCAATCATCTAGCTTCAGTCGAAAATTCTAATTATACGCTGAAAGTGGTATAAAGTGGCGGCGATTTATCGGATATTGTGTTCCACACATAACTTCCATGTTTTGTACTTTATATTCAAATAAAAATATTCGTACGTTTCAGTTAAATAATACGGTTTATTGATAAATTAATATGCCAGGTCATTTTGAGACACCCTATAGATGAAATTTGACGACTAACACGGCATGGTTTGTCAGTGGGAAAAATGTCTTCGTTCGCGTTAGTTCTCAATGCTCAACTTTTCGTTCACTTTTTCTTCTCTTCACTGGATCTCTTCTGTCCTTACGTCTACCACAACGTGATAGACGCAATTACGTGGAGTGAAATTTTCTCCCCCATTTCGCGTCTCTGCGCCCAGGCTCATTGCTCTCGATGATCAAAAATTTGCGGTGAAACACAAATCACGAGTATTATATCAGCGCAGTAATAAACCACGACAATAACGTGGCCAGGACGGAACGCGTCCATATTCCTTACACAGGAAATATTATCTCTCATCTCTGCCGCCCAAAATAACTCGGTAAATATCGACGTTACAACAAAATGTTCCAGACAAAAGTTGTACGATGTGAAGGGGGCCATCAAATCCGACCAATTTTTTTTATTTCGGTGGAGCCGCTGAAGCACAGTGAAGGTTACCTTCACTTCTTTAAGTGGGATAGTACATTTTTTTTCAATCATCTTGTGGAGCACCTCAAGCTGCATAAAAAACATTAGGGGGTCAAAGTCGTTCAAGGTCAAAAACTCAAAATTTTGTTTGGGTTACATAAATACATTTTTTTAAAATTTATTTTATTTCGAACGTGTATTTATTAAGTGTAACAACTTTTATATCAATATCTATAATATAAACATATCTAAAAAATCATGATAATTGCCTTTTGCAGCGTCTTAAGTGAGAAGACCCTTTAAACTTTAAATGCGTTTCTCTGGAAACAGCATTTTTCAGCGCGCGGGGCGCTCTACAGCTTTAACGGTTGCACTGATTTACATGAATTTCCGCGCAATCGAAAGGAATTTCAATTTGCGGAGCCGTCAGGAAGCCATTTCTGCTCAAAAAGTGTTTTAGAAATATTTCATCGGTTCGTTGAAGCAAAAAAAAACGAGCACAAAAATTGGACAAGATCGTGCGATTCGACGCCATTGGACTTCTTTCTGTGGGGTTTAGTCCAGTGAAAGAGACAAAAACCCAGTACTCTTTAGCGTAGAATTAGAACTTTTGACTGAAGCTAGATGGTTGCATACTGAAAGTAACCCCACTAAAATGTTTCCCCTCAACTCACCCCAATCCTAAGAGATAGGGATTGAAAACTTAAAAATTGCCGTATCTCGATAATTAATAGGCCGATCGAAAAATGTTTCAAACAAAAATTGTTTGGAATAATCAAATTCGTATAAATTTATCTAATGTCCAACCCCGTATCTTTGAAAATCGCGGCACAAAAACAATTTGAAAATTCGTCCTTGCCTGGGTCAGTGGTTTTCGTGTTTTTGTGCCGCTATTTCCAAAGATAGGGGATTGGACGTTGGATAACTTTATACGTATTTTATCACTCCAAACAACTTTTGTTTGCAACATTTTTTGATCGAGCTATCAACTATCGAGATACGACGATTTTTAAGTTTTCAACCCCTATCTCTATAGGGGTTGAATTTCCATGTCAGGTTCTATAGAAATATAGGGCTCAACATTTCTAATATCAGGTCATTTTGAGACACCCTATTGTATTACCAGGCCTTGCGAGTACGCATCGGGGCTCGGGGGTAGTTTTTCGCGCTCGTACTTCGCGTAGAAAAGTTTTATTCGTAGCACCGCGAAGCTCATGGTAGCGTGTGTACACGCATATACGTATAGTTATGTTTGCACAGGTAACGGCATACATACGTGGCCGCACGAGCGTGCGTTCGGTATTGAAGTTCTATGCTCACACGGCCTTCACCCCCATTATGTACACCGATTTGCACATATGCGTAGTATATAAAGACATACACGCATTTTCATATCATCATTTGCGACGAGGCGCGATGTAGATAATGATAAAGGACGTAGCACGCGTTAGACGTCCGATACCGGATGTTCGACGCGTTTAGTGTGCGCCCTTTTGTAAGTGCGCAGTCCTTGACGCATACACACATATGCAAGCGTTTCTCCTTCAATTGTGTACGGGAGCCGATATACCTTAACGCAAAACTGAAATGTGATGAAAGTTTTTACCCTCCTCCCCCCGCCAATATGACACACGATCTATATACTCATTGTATGGCATATATATATATGCCATATATATATATATATATATATATATATATATATATATATATATATATGACATTTACCTACATTTTTTTCATTTCTCGCTTCTCGTAAAGATTTCAAACGCGGATTAGATCGCTGTTACAAATTACATACGTTCGCTCTTCCACCTTTGCTTTTTTATATTCCTATTCCATCTCACATGGGACAATTGGTTAACGATCGTTATGTATATGTGACTCTTATATCTCTATTTTTCCCGGTTACGTACACAATGAACTCATGTATATATATATGAGGTAAATATTCCACGTGAATCCGGTGGATTCTTTCCCTGACCCCCGCCAAGTCGATTTATTTTTTTTATCTCATTTCATTGACTCTAAAAGACACCCTGATTTTTTTTACCTTTTTCAAAACAATCCTTAGCGAAAAAAAAATTCTCCGAAACAAAACGCCCCGATTTAAAAATCTGAAAAAATTCACAAACATGCGTGTTTATGTGTTAAAATGTTCAAGCTATCACCCGCAGTGGAAGTATGATTTTTCGAGTGCTTTCTGAGCAACTAACGTTTTAAAAAATCCGAAAAATTCAAGAACCGCTTACGTCGGGCGGATACTTAAATATTTTGATACCCACAATTGATTTGTTTGACCATATTTGAATAACTATTTGGTTCTTCACAAATGGCCAAAGAAATTCATAAATTTTTCGGATTTTTTTAAACGTTAATCGCTTAGAAAGCACAGAAAAAATTATACTTCCACTTCGGGTGATAGTTTGAAAATGTTTACATATAATCACGCGTTTTTTGGAACTTTTCAGATTTTTTAAGCGGGGCATTTTTTTCGGAGACATTTTTTTTTTTACTAAGGGTTGTTTCGAAAATGTTTAAAAAAATTCAGGCTCTCTTTTAGAATCAATGGAATCAGATTAAAAAAATAAATCGAATTGATGGGGGTCAGGGAAAAAGTCCACCGGATTCACGTGGAATACCTCATATATATATACATACACATATATATATATATATATATATATATATATATATATATATATATATATATATATATATATATCTTGGGTGTCAGGTTATGAATAAATAATTCTGCAACTGTCGATAGGTCAGATCATGTCCTACTTGCTGGAATTTCAGTTTAGTAAAAGTCCCACGGTTTTCGAGATAAAAATCATCTGCTTTTCGTTTTTCGCATGCCACTTCTACAAATGATAACTTTTTTAACCCGGTTTTTTTTTAAATACTCTAGGTTAATTAGTTTTATCTAGAAATCATCTTAACCTTAAATGTTGAAGAAACTTTATTTAAAAAAAGATCTTATGCAGAATTTCCATACAAACCAATTCGAACATCTGACTTTGATAGCCTGCGGTGTAAAAAAATGTACTACACGTATCGTGCCAATTACTTTAAAATGTTGCTCCGTTATTGTCGATTCAGATCAGTTGTAGAAACGGCATGCGAAAAACCGAGAGCAGATGTTTTTTTCCAAACAATAACACAAAGCCCAAAATCTCGGAACAATTCGAAATATCCTTACCCCAAATATAAATATATTGGGACCAAAAAAATGTTGGTCCAAAATTCAAAATGGGGACGTTAAGCTGGCCGACATGTTTTAAAGAATGGGAGCATGAGTTGTTTCACCATAAAATTTGCCACGCCAAAGCTAACAACTTTTGTAGGAATTTTTATTTTGACGATGTTCACCATTTGTAGGTTTGAACCTATTGTTTCGAACTATAAATTGTTCACTATTTTAGCACTACCCAGGATATACCATGAGAAGGTAAAGTCTTCAACATCCCGAGTGTAAGTGTGCGTATGTTTGGGTCTGTTTGGG
Source organism: Ophion ellenae (assembly GCA_963210295.1). Classification (NCBI taxonomy): domain Eukaryota; kingdom Metazoa; phylum Arthropoda; class Insecta; order Hymenoptera; family Ichneumonidae; genus Ophion; species Ophion ellenae. Next base: position 10,026,798 of record OY723385.1, on the reverse strand, counting down.
TTTATTCGATAACCAAAATAAATCCTAACAAGGATTAGGTCTCTGCGGCTCGCAGAGACCTAATATTAGAAACCCGTTACCAAACAAACCCAAACAAACCCAATGATGGACCTTATAAAAAAAAATTCGTACAAAAGTTGTTAGTGTTGGCGTGACAAATTTTTTAGTGAACAAATAGTCATATTCCCATTTTTTTTTACGACGGCCATCCTAATGTCACCATTTAGAATTTTGGACCAATTTTTTTTTTAATGCATAATATACACTACAGCGAACACAACAGTGCTCTTGTGACGGTGCAAACAACGATAGCTCGTGAATATGTATTACGAAAAAAACTATATTCTTCTATTTCTTCTTCCCTGCAGACATTACATTTTCGAACTGAACATTTATTTTTCATTTTATTTGAAATTTATTTGAAAACAAATATTTAAAAAAACGAAATATGGGCATCTCTACAGAGCTTGTCAATAACAAAATTGTGAATGAAAAAAATTGAAAAAATTTTGTTTTGTACACCATACTACGCACAATAAGTGTACCAAGTTTCAAATTGTTCTCATTAATATTATACACGGAAAAAAAATCATTGATGCGCGGGATAAATACATGTATTTTAGATTTAAAATTTCAATCGCTCGGTGGCGCGTGTTCAAATTTTCCAAGCGCCTCCAAACTTTACATACATTTTTTTTCATACACCTTGATTATGTTTTCGGGGTGGCATCGATTTCTTTTCGCCAAAGCCCAAATAACGGCCACCCTAATATATATATATATATATATATATATATATATATATATATATATATATGGGTAATTCCACCAATTCTGTGTCAAAGTTGTACTGGGTGGTCTGAATTTAGGAAGACTAAGAAGGTCATCTGAAAAGGCATATTAAAACAAGCATCCATGTTTTTTTCCGAATTTTTTATCCAATCGTTTTTAAGTAATGGCAGTTATGGGCATTTCAAATGCCCACAACTTCTTTCCTATTATAGCTAGAAATAAAAAAAAAACCGATTTTTAGAGTAAAACATGAACTTTTTGAAGAAAATATGCTGGAATTCTGGGTTGTTTTAAAAATCACGAAAATTACGTTCAAAGTATAAAAATCGATTTTTCGGGCCTTGCCCCATTTTTCCCGGTTTTGAAAGAATTTATTTTCGAAAAATTCAGAATTTTTTACATCGAAATAGATTTTAAACGAGATGGCATCTCTAAAACATCAGCCCCAGAAAAATTAAATAAAAATGTTTCCCATTTTTTAAAATTTTATTTGATAATACAAATTATTGTTATTATTATTATTATTATTTTATACATTTTTAAGTGAGAGATTTTATAACCTTAAAACCAACAGTAGCTATTAAAATTAAATGATAATTTTTTTTATTTGCTTATGTGACATGACATTACCTAGAAAACTCTAAATGTTTATTTACTTAATAAAAATGCCATTAAAGATTTCATATCTATCGATATAAATTTCATTTTCCATGACATTTATGTAAATCAACCTTAAATCGTTAATGGCATTTTTATTACGTAAATAAACATTCAGAGTTTTTATAAGCTAATGTCATGTCACATAAGCAAATTAAAAAAACTTATCATTTAATTTAATAGCTACTGCTGGTTTTGAGGTTATAAAATCTCTCACTTACAAATTTATAAAATAAAAATAATAATAACAATAATCTTTATTGTCAAATAAAATAAAACTAATTGGGAAAAAATTGTATTTCATTTTTCTGAGGCTAATGTTTTAGAGATCCCATCTCGTTTAAAATCTATTTCGATGTAAAAAATTCTGAAATTTTCGAAAAAAATACTTTCAAAACCGGGAAAAATGGGGCAAGGCCCGAAAAATCGATTTTTATACTTTGAACGTGATTTTCGTAATTTTTAAAACAACCCAGAATTTCAGCATATCTTTTTTTCAAAAAGATCATCTTTTTATCTAGAAAATCGATTTTTAAAAAATTTCTAGCTATATTTGGAAAGAAGTTATGGGCATTTGAAAATTTCGTGTTTTACACAATTTGAAAACTGTGAGCCGCCATTACTCAAAAACTATTGCATTAAAAAATTCGAAAAAAATCATGGATACTCGTTTTAATATGACCTTTCAGATGACCTTCTTAGTCTTGCTAAATTCAGACGACCCGGTACAACTTTGACACAGAATTGGTGGAATTACCCACATATATATATATATATATATATATATATATATATATATATATATATATATATATATATATACGTTTACATCTTATATCCAAATAGGGGCATGGAATCCATTCACATACTTTTCTTTGCTAATGTCTCTATTCCGCTTTGTGGAGCAGTCGTCACTTTCCTAAGCACTCTCATCATAAAATGGCGAGCTTCGATTACAACTCCATGTGTAGGTACGTGAAGAGAAGAGACACAAAGAAAGGGTGGGGCAGAGGGGGACGCAAGAGAGAAAATGACAGATAATGGTACGAGGGCTCGCCGCTCACGTGTTAATTCAGGCACCCGTGTCAGAGGGGTGAAATATGAGTCGAGCCAAGCCGGAAAATACATGACATCCTGTTCACGATGAATACACGAGATAAAGCTCCATTGGATGGAGTTGTGGGAGAGCTTATTGTTATCCGCACTTATGTACGCAGATTAAGTATATATACAAAAGAATGACGCGTGGAAACGTCCGTATCAATATGCGATCGGTCCTAATTGGTAATGGATAAATCGAAGCAACTCAACCGGTTGATATTGTGACAGGTGTAATGCATCGTCGAATATAATTTCTGCGGTTCCCTTATTTTTTAAGTGATCTTCGAAAACTCCTAATTGTTCATTGCCCCATGGAAATTTATATACGCAAAAATATACTGCAAATTAATTTTATTAATAATTGTAATATAGGTGAAATGTATGCCATATAATGAAAATATATGTTGCATATATGTGCCAAATTCTAATTTTCGTTACGTTTTTATATATGAGATGTATATGCGTGGTATTACTGTATATCAATGTATCATATATCAATGATATATGTAGCATTTACCCTGCATATATACCACATATATTTAGCATATATGTTGCATACACACTGCATACATACCACATATATACTCCATAAATGGCACATATATGCCACATATATACATATATGCGTAGCATATCTGTATATAGTGTTTATATGTAATAGTGTACTTTAACTGTAAGTTAAGTTTTTTTAAGTTTAAGTTTTAAGTTTTATTAAGTTTAACTGTAATAGTGTTTATACACAGCATATATTTATTGTCAGGAATATGTATCAAAAATGTATGCGTCATATATGACGTATAAATGACACATATATGAGTCATATATGACGCATACATTTTTGATATATTTTTCTGACAAAAAAATAGATTGAAAATATATCGAAAATATATGCGTCGTATATGCCTCATATATGCATCATATATAGTGTTTATACGTAGCATATATTTTTTTGGTCAGAAAAATATATCGAAAATATATGGGTCCTATATGCGTCATATATTTGGTGCATATATACTGAATATATACGAATTATTCTATTTTTCGTCACTATATATGCGACCGATATATATATATATATATGTAGCATGTATTGTCTGCATATATTTTACATACATACATTTCCATGGGGGTTGGCAGTTATCAATGCCCATGGCCCTATTGGTTGTGATAATCGGTTGGGAAAGCGAAACCTAAGCGACTAATGCAGACATTGGGAAGTCGAAGGTTATTCGTGTGTGACACCGACAAGACGTTTCTACTTAAGGCGGGAGCTTAAATTAGAAGGTCCGAAATATCGTTTTTCTTTTAATTGCTTAAGGGGCTATACCAGTGTGAACGCTGAAAATTTGGGTGATTTTCAGGATTTTTTGGAAGAAAAGTACTCAATTAAACATTTCGGAAAATTAATAATATATTTGGCTATATTTGACCTATATTACATAATTTTTTCATAGAAAAATATTGAGATCCAAGCGACTTATGCGCTGCCTTCGGAGGCGCAAGAAAAAAGTTCCTCCACTGCTGACATAATTCCGGCCGATTGAGTAGCTGAAACCGAAAACGAAAAAAATGTCGTTTAACTGGACGGTTTTTCCTGTACATTGAACTAGGATTTTCGAAAAATATTAATATCTAACAAAATGGCGTAGTTATGAAAAAATTCTGTTTTTTTGCTTATGAAATGGTCGTTTTTTTCAATGCAAAATCGTCAATTTTCATGCAATCAAAAATATCCTACGTCATTGTAGAGTAAATATATTCAAGAGTACTCAGTTCAAATTTCAAATCAATCGGATAATTGCTCTTTGAGTTACAATGTCAGCAAATTTAAAAAATCTCATTTCGAGAAAAACGCGTTTAAAGATTTAACTATCGATTTTTGCAAGATCAAATGATATTAGATACAGCCTTGAATTTTTTACAGGATATTCTTGAAAGTATAAACTGTCGAAAAAGGCAAAAAAATGATTTTTCGAAAGTGTCACACTGGTATAGCCTCTTAAAGCGATGGATAAACCATCCAAGAACATATTTACAAAGTTACAGAAGCCAATTGTAAATATTTTCGAAGATACAAGGCCAAAAGCAGAGAAGCGATTGATATTTCCTCCTATTCAAAAATTTAAAGCGCGTTTTCTCCAGTTTTCATTTCCACGATTTTTGAAAATTGGCGGCCGTGATAGAAAAAAAAACTAAACGACCTATTGAATGAAATCAAAGTTTATTTTCTTCAGTTTGAAAATCTCTTCGAAACGAATTAAAAGAGTCGTTGGAAAAGTCTTTTTAAATAATGGTTATAGCACGTTGAAGTGTTTTTTAACACATTTTTTTTCAAACCTGCGAAAAGTGATAATTTCACGATTATTTCAGATTTTTCTTAATTCACCCAGAAGAAAAATATATGACAATTGAGAATTTTATTGGTTTGGTCAAGAATTACGAGCTGCATCTTCCCGCCGATTGAGGACTGCAGTGGCAAGATGCACATGGAATAGGCTAATAAATCGGCAATCATTTATTGTTTCATGTTGAAATTTTTTTATACATTTAAACTATACATGAAAAGATACCTCAAAGTTTATCGGACTCACTTGCCTTTTACCCTTCTAAAAAAATTCCCGAAAAAACGCTTTTTTTAACCTTCTACCGATTTTTTTTTGTCTACCAGATTTTTTATTTGTGATTTGGAAAAAAATGTGTGTTATTAAGCATACATTGAACTTGTTTCGTGTAAATTTTTATTTCAAATAATTGAAACTTAACAACGTTATTAATGTATAATGGAGCCTTTGTATAAAAAATCTACTTCAACGGCCGTATCGATGACTTGACAATGGTTGGTATGAAAAATAAAAAAGTTTTATACTTTACATAAATGTAGTTCTCGTTGCACCCAGCCGTTTTTTGGAAGAAAAATCATGTTCCCCAAAAAGGTGGGTATTTAAAAACAAAAGTCTAACTCTGCAAAATTTTCCAAAAGTCATACCACGATAACTCGAAATCCTTAGACTTCGGACTAAGGTAACCTAGACTAGATATGTTCCCAACGAGGTGACCCATCACCCCCTTAAGGCTTTGCATCGACCTCCCTAACACCCTGAATATGTATTTGAACATTCTCGTACATCAAACGTCTCGCGTTCGAGTGGCTGCCAGACTCGCACTGTCTTGAAATTGACGCTGTATAAAATGATAAGTAGACCATATGCGAGTGTTGGACTTCGGTACGATGTCGAAAAAGCGTCTTGTTCGGCATGTGCTCAGCCAGAAATGGAAAGGTATACGGCAATTGTTGGTTTCTGTTCACCTAGTTTGTTTTATTATTTCAGTAGAAGGCCATGTCACGAGATCGAGGTTCAGGTGTGTGTGTGTGTGTTCCTGTGCATTCTGCATGACTTTGGTGGGTGTGTGTGTGTGTCTCGACTTGCGGGTGCAAAATAGATTCTGTAAAGAACCCACTGCCACGTTAAGATGCCTAAGCTTAACACACACACACACATCTACCTAAAACCTCGAAGAAAACAATTTACTTTGAAGGCCACAATCTCCATTATGTCGGGTGAACGTGAGTGCACAAGGGAAATAATGACTTTCTCTAGCGCGCGGTGTCACAGATATTAGACAAGCTGCACTCCTCGGCTCACTTGGCCGGAGAATGAATGCGCGGGTGGTTGCATCATATTCGAATCAAATCGTGTACTCGACAACTTGACTCACTTTTAGCCGGCTTATTTTTCGTACCTCCGTCTCCGTGCTCTGCTCTTTCTCTCCATTTTTTTTTGCTATGCGCTCCGAGCACCGACAAAGGTTATGTCTCAAGCTCAGTAGGTCACAGCGTAATACCATTAGGAGACGGCACATCGTTTCATCTGCCTCACAATGTCGTATAAAGTCGTGTATATATGTGTGTGGTGTGTGTGTGTGTGTGTGTGTGTGTGTGTGTGTGTGTGTGTGTGTGTGTGTGTGTGTGTGTGTGTGTGTGTGTGTGTGTGTGTGTGTGTGTGTGTGTGTGTGTGTGTGTGTGTGTGTGTGTGTGTGTGTGTGTGTGTGTGTGTGTGTGTGTGTGTGTGCGTGTGTGTGCGTGTGTAGGATATATATATATATATATATATATATATATATATCGCGTACTGAAAAATTGAATCAGCCATTAACGGAGACTTTGTCCTTGGAGTGCCATATTTCAGGTGTTTACATTTTATTTTTTTTAAAGGAAACGAGTAAAGCTTTTTGAGTGCGGTTTTTTCTTGCTTTTATTCATGATATACAGAACGTTGAAAAAAAAAATTTGAAAAAAAAACCAAAATGGCGGCCGTTGCAGCTCCGCGAAAACAGGTCCTCAAATCGCGGGAGGTAAACGGCTGACATCACTGCCCCCTCTTTGTTGATCTGAAACACAAATTAAAAGCATATTATCAATCTGTGACCCTTTGGTCATGGAATGACGGACGGGTTTTTCGTTTAGTACAAATTTCGGAAAATGGCGGCAATTTAAAAAAAAAACGAATTTTCGCGTTTTTTTTTCGCATAAAAAGATAAATAATAAATGCAAAAATGTATCTATCGATAAAACGATCCGTCATTCCGTGAAGACATATTTTCTGAGTATGCTCTCCAAATTTCAGGTTGATATGTTAATTACAGCGGTCAGGAGAATGTCAGCCATTTTTAAAAACGTGTTTTCGAGAAAAACGCGTTGAAAGTTTTGTAATGTACACAAATTGTAATGTACACAAATGTGTTTATAATTACCACTAATCGGCAATGCCTGGTCCATAGAGGCATCCCTCTTCTTCTTCTAGCTGCTCATGTTGAGCCGCTAACATCTCCCGCCGATTTCAAGGACAAAGTCTCCCTTAAACGACTTGCTGATAATCGGCCAATAATTCGTCGACCAGCATTGGGGTACTGTAGGCGGATGAACGGCTTACCAGATCTATGCCAGCCATTGGTGGGCCAATACCATCGCACCGATAATATGGCGATCAGCATTGGGGTATCGTGGGCGGATGAACGGCTTGCCAGATCTATTCCAGCCATTGATGGGTTGTTCTTGGGCTTTTGCAAATGCAGGTCGTTAAACTGTAATACGTAAAAACAAGAGATAAGGTTTCGAAAAGCATATCACACTGATGAAGCTGCAATTTTGCACAGACCTTCTTTTCAATATTTTAAGAGAACCTTTAAAAGGATATTGGCGACTAGCAATAGTTTACGATATATCGTATATTGAAAGTTATTTATTGTACTGCGCTTCTACTATATTAAATAAACCCAAACAAACCCATCCCATATGGCAAGTGATATGCACGTACGGGCGAGCACTGTTCGCCAGGAAGCAGCGAGACTGGAGGAGTGGGGGGTATCTATCGGATATATAGATATACTCGTATGGCGTGAAATAATAAACTTTACAATGCGATATATCGAAAACTATTGCTAGTCGTGAAAAATCCGTTAAGGGTTTCTCTTAGGATAATGAGAGGAAGTTCGGTGCAAAATTTCAGCTCGATCAGAGGAGTATGCTTTTCGGAACTTCACCCAAAACGAGCGAGTTATTTTCACAGCCTAAATGGACCAAAATAATTGTCGGTAAACTTTAATGTTACGAATAAAATTATCGGCCTAAAAGTAAGGAACGAGCAAACGATGGATTCTGTTAGTGTCAGGATGACTAAGTGGGTAGGGCGCTCAACACTAGAACGAAAGACGTAGAGTCGATCCCGATGATAGGTGAAAACTTGGACAATGCAGAAAGCGTTTTTAATGCAATTATTCTATGTACATGAATGTAAAGCATAAGAAAATAAAAAAAATACTACTAGAATTTTTATATTCATAATTTGTAAATTTTCTGTCTTTCATTTCCGGCAGAAGATCCGGCAGCCGTTGCTGGGCCAATATGGGCGTATGATATTTGGCCAAGTCTTAGCATCCATTCATGGTTTACCATTAACAACCATGCGTGGTGCGGATCTGGCCCGTTTACATAGCCATTACCGCGCCATCGTCTTTTCTCTGGCAACCAGTCGTGGGCCATTACTGTGCCGATTGTAAAACCCTATTTGGGAACTTTGTGATTTAATATCGATTGACAATTGCTGATAGAGGCCATGAAGAATATAGGCATTAGGATTGCAGAAAAAAAAGATCTTTTTTGGGGCGCTAGCGGAAAATGTTAGTGTATGATATAAAAAAAGGAAAAGTTCGCACGAAAAGTGAACCTTATAAGTCAATGCCAAACGATAGCACAAGCTATTTTCAGGTACTTTCCACGATGTGACTTAGAAACACGGTTTTTCATGCTTGAATAAAAATGTCGTATAAAGTCATATATGTGTATATAGGTGTATGTGTGTGTGTGTGTGTGTGTATGTATATATATATATATATACCTAGAAGCAGATCTGAGCTACGTTAAAAGTTTCAAGTCTCTAGCTCATCCGTAAGTTAGTTCAAAATCGATTGCAAAATTTGTACCGAAAAGACAAACGAACAAACAGACAAGAAAGCGAGTTGATAAAAACGTGGCAAAATTACTCTACAAAAGACACATGAGCCTTTTCTTCATTCTCCAAAATACGATTTTTGTACTTGTCCCCCTTAATATCGATCTATAAAAAATTTTTGCAAAAATAAAAAGAATTGCACGTAAACCAACCCTCACAGCTTTATTATAAATATAGGTAATTGGTGACTTGGGGATCGCATCTCGTACGAATTTCCAGCTCTGATCATTTTTCCCTACCTCTTCCATGCGAGCACACAGGCTAGCATAAGTTACCCGGTTGGGGCAAAACTTCTGCGTTCCCGCGCGGTGCGCATACGATACACCTATATACACAGAGTCGTCGCAGCATCGGAACTGCACCGGCGAAGCAGCCTTTAGCTCGCCGACTTGACGGGCGATCGTGCGCGGCTTTTCCCCGCCTGCTCATCCCGGCGGCGGCGGGTTATCGCGCGCGCGGTACCCGCACGCCATACACCTCGTTTATTTATACCGGCCATTTTGCGGCTGCTACGACGTGCGCCATCTTGTTTTTACGACCACCCCCGTGCGCGACGTGAGCTCTTCTCCCCTCTCTCGCCACCGCCGCCCCACGAACTGTTCGCCGCTCGTTCTCATCCTCCCGCCTTTCCTGCACCCCGTAGCACACCGCGATCGAGCATGCAGATGCGATTCTCCATTCCATGCGTGCGCATTCCGCGTTTGTGTGTGTGTGTGTTCTCGTTGTGGGTGTGTGTGTGTGTGTGTGTGTGTGTGTGTGTTCGTGTTGTGGGTGTGCGTGTGCGTCTGTTCTTGTTGTGGGTGTGGGTGTGTGTGTGTGTGTATGTATGCGTGTGTGTGTGTGTGCGTGCGTGGGTGTGGGTGTGTGTGTGTGTATGTATGCGTGTGTGTGTGTGTGTGCGTGCGTGGGTGTGGGTGTGGGTGTGTGTGTGTGTGTGTGTGTGTGTGTGTGTGTGTGTGTGTGTGTGTGTGTGTGTGTGTTCGTGTTGTGGGTGTGTGTGTGTTCTTGTTGTGGGTGTGCGTGTGCGTGTGTTCTTGTTGTGGGTGTGTGTGTGTGTGTGTGTGTGTGCGTGTGTGTAGGTGAGTGTGTGTGTGTGTGTGTGTGTGTGTTTTCGTGTTGTGTGTGTGTGTGTGTGTGTGTGTGTGTGTGTGTGTGTGTGCGTGTGTGTAGGTGAGTGTGTGTGTGTGTGTGTGTGTGTGTGTGTGTTTTCGTGTTGTGTGTGTGTGTGTGTGTGTGTGTGTGTGTGTGTGTGTGTGTGTTCGTGTTGTGGGTGTGTGTGTGTGTGTTCGTGTTGTGTGTGTGTGTTCTTGGTGTGGGTGTGCGTGTGCGTGTGTTCTTGTTGTGGGTGTGCGTGTGTGTGTGTGTGTGTGTGCGCGCGCGCGTGCGTATGTGTGTGTGTGTGTGTGTGTGTGTGTGTGTGTGTGGTGTATGTGTGTGTGTGGTGTATGTGTGTGTGTGGTGTGTGTGTGTGTGTGTGTGTAGCTGGCTTACGCTTTTCGTTCATCAGGTGTATATATGGCCTTTTCACATCTTCGCATAGTATTATATATGTGCTAAGTTTTACCCGCGGCTCCATTCTTGTGGATGACGGAAATTTGGTTCATGTGTATGCCAAGAATGAATTTTCGGGTCGTATGCTATTGAGGAGGAAAGCCATTCGTCAAAAAGGCGAATTTGAAGATGTTTCAACGAGCACAATGAATGCAGTAAAAAAATGCATTGGAAAACTTTATCATACATCGTTTCGAGGAGTTTCAGGACTTTTGACGAAATGTTAACATTTCAGTCAAATTTATACAGTATATTTTTTGTCATATATTGAATGCACGCTGCAAATTTGACATCCATTGTCTGCAGCATTTCTATGAAATTTACGGTGGAAAAAAAAACACTTTTTAAGATAGAGGATGCCTACGCTCATCGCTAAATGGTAGTTTTAGGACGAAATAGTGTGAAAAAAAGGTTTATCGTGGTATGACAAACTGTCGAAACATTTGGTACATTATGACAATTTCGTCTTCAGTGTCATATTGAGTGATTTGACAGTTTTTTTCATAACATTTTCAACATTTTTTTACAGTATTTCGCGCGTAAACAGCCATCGTCGTCCGCGGATGTGATCAAGTTTCGTCGCAAACCAGCAGTGCAAATGAAGATGGCGTTGAAGATGGATTATTTCAATGCAACGAAACTTCTTCTTGAGGTTTAAATCTCTCAATTTCTACTACTATGTGAAACCCTTTTTTTTGCAGTTTTTGGATACGAATTTTTAATAAGGAGGCTCAAACATGTGTCATTGTCTTCTGTAGCCTAAATGTGGCCAACAAAATACGGGAGCATGACAAAAATGAATGTTCGTTGCTTTCCAACGATGCGAACTTCAATACCATGAATAAAGTTGGCCGGAAATCGCGGCTCGTCTCCATTCTAATAATAATGATTATAATAATAATACTCGTAGTGAATTTTTTTTTTTTCATTAAAAAGATTAATAACAATAATAATACATAAATAATAAATGAATTTATTTATTGCCTGATACAATCTAATAGATAATAACTAAACAATAACAACTAACAATAACTGATAATGAATAATAAATAATTAATAATAATAAATAAATAATAAAAATAATAATGATCGTAGTAAAAGTAGTAATAGTAATTCTTACTATTTCAAAAATTATTATTCAGGTGTAATGTTTATATCGTAGCATCTACTTTCTTTTTTGAAAAAACAGTGCATATATTTTGAATAATATGTAGCAGCAATAATACTTGTTATTTATTCATAGTTATATTATTCATAATTATTATGATTTATAATTTTATTAATCATAACTTATAATTTTTCAATACTAAAAGAAATGAAAAAATAAAATAAAATAGTAATCAAATCATAAATTGAATAATGCAGCAATAATACTTGTTATTTATTCATAGTTACATTATTCATAATTATTATGATATATAATTTTATTAATCATAAATTATCATTTTTCAATAGTAAAAAAAAATGAACAAAAAATAAAATAGTAATAAAATCATGAATTAAATAATAATAAATAATAAATTAAATTAATCAGATCCACCGTAGTTTGCGATGTTTATTCGCAGCATTCTCTGCAAGCCCAAACAACGTTTGGCAATGTCGTAAGGAATGTTTCCAGGCCATTGAGAACTCGAAATTTCTCTCCGTGCAAACGAGAGTTTGAAAACGTCACCGGAACATAAAAAAAAAAGTCGCGGCAATCAAGAAAAGAAGGAAAAGAACTGTTCGGGCTTCAGTCGCAAAGCTATTGACGACATTTTTCGTCCCTTTCTTGTATCAGACTGAAGTAACTTGTTCGTGCCCGACGTATGCGTATATGCAATATTAACTTGGGCCGGGTGTATCCGCTTGTCGGAGGGTGATCGTCGCCGAGAGCGTTCCGACCGCCAGAGTGTCGTTAGACACGCCAGCTCCGCCCGGCGGTTTTTACCTAGCCCGAATACATACGGGCTCTCGCACCCACAAGAAGCTCGCCGGGGGATGAACGAGGGGGTGGGTTGAAGAAGCACGAAGCTCGGGGGCAGCGAGGCGCGTGGGGTGACATAACTCCCGCCGTATTATACGGAATTACGATGGAAGGCTCGTGGGTTTAGACTTTAGGTTTATTCCACTAGTCTTTGGCTTTTCTTCGCGGTGAAACTGCCAACGGCCGTTATTCACGCAAGAAATCGATGAATTTCATGCATTTAAGCGGTTACCCCCACTTGCGATTTTGAAAAAATCGATTTTTTCAATGGCATTTGTTTGAAGTACAAGTATCTGAGAATATGTCCTGAAAATTTCAAGTCGATCCGAACAAAATTGACTGAGATATGAGCGCTGAAAGAGAAGAATCCGCGTTGAAAGAGCGTTGAAAGAGAAACTTTAAACGCGTTTTTCTCAAAATGGCATTTCTGAAGTCGGTGACCAAGATTACTCGAACACTAATGAATCGATCTTCTTGAAATTTTGCAAGCTTATTTAATACACAAAAATGTAGTCGTTAATCGTTCGATTTTTTTTCGAAAAAAATGGCCGTTTTATAGCCAAAAAAGGCCGTTTTTTTTTCGTTAAAATCGAACCATTAACTTTGACTGTCCGCCATTTTGTGAAAAATGAATATTTTTTAAAATCCTTCGATTAAAGACTAGTTTATACTTATATTTGACTAAATCCATCCGCATTTTTTTTCAGATGATCCACTTCGCCGCAATGTTGGTCACCGCAAACCGTGTATATAAAAACATTATTTCATTGACGGCCATTTGCCACTGAACAATGTAATATTTTTCAATAAAAAAATTACTGAAAGTTCTTCAAGATGTGTTCTTTAAGATGGTATATTGATCGATTGAAAAAGATTTGTAGTTTTCTTTAAAAAAATTCATGAAAAAGGCCTTTTTTGCGCTACAAGTGGGGGTAACGCGTTAAGAAACACCAACGTTACACTGAAATGAGAACTTTTTTTTTAAGGGGACACATTGGCGAGGAAAAAAGTGCCGATTCTCGCGATTTTTTTTAAGGAAATATTCGTTTACCCTTTTTGAGACTTAGACATTTTATAACTACTTTTGGCTGTTACATGGTATCTTTCTAATTTAATATTAATCAATGGGGGCGGTATGGCGCGGTCTTCCAAACGGGTTTCGGTGGATGTTGTCAGACGGCGTGACAGGTAGCGCCGGCGGCATTAATCTGAAAGAAAAAACCCAGGAATATTTTTCTTTCGTTAACACTCGTATGCAGAATATGAACCAAGAAAAAGAGAGAAATGTTAAAAATCGATTGTATAGTTCGCTTTGAAACAAGAAGATTGCATTTTCCGAAAATATGGCTACATTTTGCAATAACAAGATTATTTTTGAAATGTTTAAAAATATTTAGGGTCATGTTTTAGATAATAAGGTTAAAAAGGTTTATACCAAATTTCGTCAGAATCGGTCGATTCGTTTTTTAGCCGTACGTCACGCCAGTTTTGAAGATGCGATTTAGAAGTCCGTGCCATTCCTCTGCCATTTTGAAAGATAAATTTGAAAAATACCAGGTAACAGCAGAAAGTAGTAATAAAACATACCCTACGTCTCAAAAATGGCGAAGAAATCTTTCCTGTTAAAAAAAATCATGAAAATCAGCAAATTTGTTCTCCACCTAAAGGGATCTCCGCCCTTAATGATTTATTCCATTTCTGACTTCGTTTCGCTTTGTGCCCTCAAAATTAATTTAAAAAATACCATGTACCAGGAGAAAGTAGAATTACAACATACCCTACGTCTCAAAAATGGTGAAGGAATCTTTCCTATTGAGGGGTCTTTTCACTTTAGACGCTAAAAAGGCTATTTTCATGAACTTTTTTGATGGGTTTATATTATAGGTATTGATATAAAAATTGTTATACGTAATCAATACACTTTCGTAATACATTTTAAAAAATACAATTATGTATTTTTACATGTATGCAAGCCAAACAAACTTTAAACGCGTTTTTCTCGGAACAACGTTTTTCGACAGCTTGTTGATAAAATCTTCGAAACTACTGAACCGATCCTTATGAAATTTTAACCACGTATTCTTTACAACTATAGCTATAGCGGATATCAAGGATTTTTTTAAATTTTGACATTCCCAAGGCTTTTTTGCCAAATGCGGTGAAAAAGAAAACCTTTTTTTTCGAAAAATGTCCGCCATTTTGTTATTTTTGCATATATCAAAAATCGTATGATATGCGCTATAGCCATTAACATACTGAATCTAAAATCGTTTAATTTTTTTGTTTCGGATGATCCATCTCCGAGCTTTTAGCAACGGCGCAGACCGACAATTTTTTAGGAAATTCTTTTAACTACCATTTTCGTCTATAAATAGTGAGTTAAATAAATAAAAAAACATGTTTCGAAGAAACATATCAAAAAATGCATGAAAATGGGTTTTTTTAGCGTTTAAAGTGATAAGAGTGAAGAAAAGATCAGCAATTTTTTTCCTCGCCTAAAGGTATCTCCCCCCTTAAGGCCTTAGGTCACTCTAGAGGCCGAAAAAATAGACTTCTCGGGGATTTTGTTTTAGACAAACTACCAAATAAATCGAAATTGCAAAAAAGGGTGTTTATCGTACATATCAGTGACTGTATACAATAATTTTTTTGAAGCGATTAATTTAAAAATGCCGGCTGTACAGCGTTTATCTCAAAACGGCATTTTTTAAGTTGGCCGGAAACATAACTCACAAAATTTAAAAGCCCCCCATGGAAATTTATGTATGTAAAATATATGCAGAAAATATATGCTACATATATATATATATATATCGGTCGCATATATAGTGACGAAAAATAGAATAGTACGTATATATTCAGTATATATGCACCAAATATATGACGCATATATGACTCACATATTTTCGATATATTTTTCTGACCAAAAAAATACATGCTACGCATAAACACTATATATGATGCATATATGAGGCATATACGACGCATATATTTTCGATATATTTTCAATCTATTTTTTTGTCAGAAAAATATATCAAAAATGTATGCGTCATATATGACTCCCATATGTGTCATTTATGCGTCATATATGACGCATACATTTTTGATACTTATTCCTGACAAGAAATATACGCTGTGTATAAACACTATTACAGTTAAACTTAATAAAACTTACAACTTAAACTTAAAACAACTTAACTTACAGTTAAAGTACACTATTACATATAAACACTATATACAGATATGCTACGCATATCTGTGTATATGTGGCATATATGTACCTTTTATGCAGTATATATGTGGTATGTATGCAGTGTGTATGCAACATATATGCTAAATATATGTGGTATATATGCAGGGTAAATGCTACATATATCATTGATATATGATACATTGATATACAGTAATACCACGCATATACATCTCATATATAAAAACGTTACGAAAATTATAACTTGGCACATATATGCAACATATATTTTCAATATATGGCATACATTTCACATATATTACAGTTGTTAATAAAATAAATTTGCAGTATATTTTTGCGTATGTAAATTTCCATGGGGGCCGATTCACTTGAAATGTTGAATATATCTCGCAAATTTTTCACTATCCAAAAATTTGCCCAAAAAATCATCAGATAATTGTTAACAACAAATGAACTATGCAATATAAGAAAAAAAAATCCTGCGTACTTCCATAGACAATGTATTTTTCAAGATATATTTAACATTTCAAGTGAATCGGTTGAAAATCGTCTGCGTTATGTTTCTGGCCACCTTAAAAAATGCAGTATTGATATAAACGCTGCACAGCCGCCATTTTTAAATTGATCGCTTCGAAAAAATTATTGTATACAGTCACTGATATGTATGATAAACACTCTTTTTGTAATAATGATTTATTTTGTAGTTTTTCTAAAAAAAAATCCGCAAAAAGACGATTTTTTCGGCCTCTAGAGTGGCCCCTTACTAATCCCTTAATAATGATTTATTCCATCTAACTATCGAATAATTGAAAAAAAAAAAAAATTTCTAATCGTCTTATCTCAATATTTCGTTGGCCATCTGCAAATCAACGATTTCGTTGATCCAAGTGACTTTGTTTTTCTAAGTATCCGCAAGCTCGGTAGCATCGTCGAGAATGTGCGTTTTTCGATTCCACCTACGTGTAACAATAAGCTTTCGCCTGTCAAGCGCCCATCGTGCCGGGCTTGCGGCGGCCGAGTCATCGTGCTCGAGGTAAGGCGGTAAGGGCGGAAATGTGGGTATCGTGGGGCCACATAAGTCACGCCACCGAACTTTTTGTGGCACATCAACGTTGAAGAGAGGATCGACGAGGCCCCCCCATGAAGCGACGTGGTTAGCCAAACAGAAAACACGTCACGGGACGACCACAAGAGCATGCCCACGAAAAATATACGAACGAAAGTGCCTCGAAAAGATGTGAATCGCTTGTCATATTTACGTTCTGCCGGAGCGTCACGTGCTTTCTCGTTTGACTTATATCCCATTATTCCCCGTTACGTACTTATGACCGAAGAATATGGATGGTTGGGTGCGAGTGACACGAATTGCTAGTGAAAAATGAGCAATTTGCGATAACGGAAAAGACTGGGTACGAGATTTTTTCGTTTGTTTTGTTTGTTTGTTCGCATTGCAAGACAACGAAAGTGCCGGGTGAATGGCGAAGTACTTCATTTTGTCCAGGGTAATGTGGGCTGTGCGTGTGTGTATATGTAGGTATATTTTACATGACAGCTTTCCAGTAAGATTATCGCGATTACGGAGAAATAACTGGATCCGAGGGAAAGAGGAACAAGGCTTTTAAGGCGTTACCCCCACTTGTAGCGCAAAAAAAGGCCTTTTTCATGAATTTTTTTAAAGAAAACTACAAAACTTTTTCAATCGATCAATATACCATCTTAAAGAACACATCTTGAAGAACTTTCAGTAATTTTTTTATTGAAAAATATTACATCGTTTAGTGGCAAATGGCCGTCAATGAAATAATGTTTTTATATACACGGTTTGCGGTGACCAACATTGCGGCGAAGTGGATCATCTGAAGAAAAAAATGCGGATGGATTTAGTCAAATATAAGTATAAACTAGTCTTTAATCGAAGGATTTTAAAAAATATTCATTTTTCACAAAATGGCGGACAGTCAAAGTTAATGGTTCGATTTTAACGAAAAAAACGGCCGTTTTTTGGCTATAAAACGGCCATTTTTTTCGAAAAAAAATCGAACGATTAAAGACTACATTTTTATGTATTAAATAAGCCTGCAAAATTGCAAGAAGATCGGTTCATTAGTGTTCGAGTAATCTTGGTCACCGACTTCAGAAATGCCATTTTGAGAAAAACGCGTTTAAAGTTTCTCTTTCAACGCTCTTTCAACGCGGATTCTTCTCTTTCAACGCTCATATCTCAGTCAATTTTGTTCGGATCGACTTGAAATTTTCAGGACATATTCTCAGATACTTATACTTCAAAAAAATGCAATAAAAAAATCGATTTTGTCAAAATCGCAAGTAGGCGTAACCCCTTAAGGCCTTAGGCCACTCTAGAGGCCGAAAAAATAGGCTTTTTGGGGATTTTTTTTCTCAGAAAAACTACAAAATAAATCGAGATTACAAAAATGGGTTGTTTACCATACATATCAGTGACTCTATACCATAATTTTTTTTGAAGCGATTCATTTCAAAATGGCGGCTGTGCAGCGTTTTTGCGATGACGTCTCCGTTTGTCCAGGGCTCACGGCCGGACAAACGCGTCCTGTAATTCTTGACCGCGGACATTTTTTCAAAAATTAATATATTATTAAATCCATCGTCCAAGCACTAGATCATTTCATGCAAAAACTACATGCGCAAAAACCAGATTCGTGTTCGAACGGCAGTGGTCACCGCGAAGGATTTTTTTCAAACAGCGGGGCTGCACAAACCACTGTATCTACAGATTGCAAAATGTACTTAACAGTCTTAAGATACTTAAAGATCTTATACTTAACGGAGACTTTGTCCTTGGAGTGCCATATTTCAGGTATTTACATTTTATTTTTTTAAAGGAAACGTGTAAAGCTTTTTGAGTGCGGTTTTTTTTGCTTTTATTCACGATATACAGAACGTTAAAAAAAACCAAAATGGCGGCCGTTGCAGCTCCGCGAAAACAGGTCCTCAAATCGCGGGAGGTAAACGGCTGACATCACTGCCCCCTCTTTATTGATCTGAAACACAAATTCAAAGCATACTATCAATCTGTGAACCTTTGGTCATGGAATGACGGATGGGTTTTGCGTTTAGTACAAATTTCGGAAAATGGCGGCAATTAAAGAAAATCGAATTTTCGCGTTTTTTCCGCATAAAAAGATGAATAATAAATGCAAAAATGGATCTATCGAAAAATCTATCCGTCATTCCGTGAAGACATATTTTCTGAGTATGCTCTCCAAATTTCAGGTCGATATGTTAATTACAGCGGTCAGGAGAATGTCAGCGATTTTTAAAAACGTGTTTTCGAGAAAAACGCTTTTAAAGTTTTGTAATGTGTTTACACAAATGTGTTTATAATTATCGCTAATCGGCAATGCCTGGTCCATAGAGGCATCCCTCCTCTTCTTCGAGCTGCTCATGTTGAGCCGCTAACATCTCCCGCCGATTGCAAGGACAAAGTCTCCCTTAAGTAGTAAGATACTTAAAAGTCTCATACCTATGTCGTAAGATACTTATCTCTTATACTTAAGTCGTAAGGTACTTGAAAGTCTCATACTTAAGTCGTAAGATACTTAAGTCGTAAGATACTTGAAAGTCTCATACTTGAGTCGTAAGATGCTTCAAAGTCTTATACTTAAGTCGTAAGATGCTTAAAGGTCTCATACTTAAGTCGTAAGGTGCTTAAAAGTCTTGTACTTAAGACGTAAGATACTTAAAAGTTCTACACTTAAGTCGTAAGATGCTTAAAAGTCTTACACTTAAGTCGTAAGATGCTTAAATGTCTTATACTTAAGTCTTATACGTAAGTCTTATACTTAAGTCTTAAGATACTTAAAAGTCTAAAAATCTTTACTGTAAAAAAATGTGAAAACCTGCACACTTTTTTCCAGATAAAATTCACTAAATTTTTTCTTTTTTCCGAGCTGGGTGTAGCGCGTTAAGCATACGACTGTATATATTATATTGTATCATGCACAAATTTTGTTCTTATACACCCATACATACATACATACATACAGATATACATGTATACATGTACAGTAACGTAATGTACACAGTTTATAATATATAGGAAATTAGTTAAAATTTTATTAACGTTCGTCTGAATTTGTACATAGTTAAATTTAAATTTCCCTTTGTCCCGTCTTTCGTCTGCGCATACGCGTTAAATTAACCTTATCCTTGGGTACAAATTGTCGTCGTTCGGAGGGGCGCTCGTGTTCGGGCAAAGTCTTCGGCCCACAATTTCGCAATTATTGGCATCCAGAGTAGCCATAATGCCACACGAGCGTTCCCAACGAATTCAAAAGTCCGAGAAGTAATCAAGATTCGGATATATAATTGGGCGAAAAAATTAGAGATCTATAAAAACCTTTTTTGTTCGCAAAAACATTGGAAACTTACGCGAAATACTCGAATGTTGAATCATTGATCTTTTTTTTATCTTTATAAT